>WWET01001418.1:229194-268050 GCA_011038615.1 Limnodynastes dumerilii | reverse complement strand
ATTTATACACACACACACCTTTTATCTCAGAGAGAGAATACCTGAAGTGACTTTTACATTTCATTTGTACTTAAGGAGATTTGAACACATCCAAGCAAATACAAATCTAAATATTTAAAACCTGTGACATATAGGTAGTGTGCATTACAGTACACACACACACCTTTTATCTCAGAGAGAGAATACCTGAAGTGACTTTTTAGTTACATTTGTACTTAAGGAGATTTGAACACATCCAAGCAAATACAAATCTAAATATTTAAAACCTGTGACATATAGGTAGTGTATAAAGCATTACAGTCTTTTAGAATCAGCTATTAAACTGTTTACAGAAAACAAAAAAAAAACATATAGCTATAATATTTGAAGTCCTTGTTCAACCCATTGACTATCAGCCAGCGAGAGACAAAAAACTGAGTGAAGTATAAATACACCTGTGAATCCAAACACAGGTGTAGATAACACGTCACCAATGTTTCAAAAAGAGTTTAACATTAGCAGAAAAGGAGAGAACTCTACAGGAAGTGGGCAGAGTCCACAATCAGAGGAAACAATCAGTGCACTTCATTTAAGTCTAACATTAGCAGTAACTGAGCAGTCTCAACACTAACTTTTTCAACAGCATTACGATAAATTTAATAAAATGTAAACTATGTCTCTCTAACGAATGACAAAGTGTTACAGCTAACCCTAAAATAAAAAATATATAAATATGACTGCAGCAGAAAGTAACTACTTCAAAGGATAAATCAAATGCCAAACATTGAATTTCGTACCCAGCAAGGCACCATGTAATGTTAGGTACACTACATGTTTTTCACTCTATTATCATGCACCATAAACAAATATCTTAAACAATATCTGATTAGTGTGTACACTGCAACGATCATTCCTTACCATTGGAATACACATAACATAATTTGATCACACCATTTAAAACGTCCAGCTTTATCAATGGAACAATGTTGTCTGAACAGGTGGTTAAAAAGAAAATCAAAGAGCATCTGGCAAATTATGTCTAGTGTACATGCATGTGTATCTGGATGCTTTTCAGGACTCTCACTCTTAAACAGGAATTTGTATAAAAAGGTTGTTTTGTGTAATTTTTATATAGTGTGTGTTTTGGCTTTTAACCCCCCCCCCCCCTTATTTTTAAATAAATATATACCTAATCATGCTTACCTTTTTTGTCATTTACATCCTGCTCACTTTCAGGATTGTATAATTCGTCGTCCTGGTCTGGAGCTTCTGTTAAAATATCATCCAAAACATTTACTTCACTCTCTGTGGAGAAAAACAAAATAAAAGACTAAACAGCAATATCCTAAAAAATCTTCAAAATATAGTACTGATACCAATATATATATCCAATATGGAGAGTTATAACAATTTAATCACACCAATACATTGCACAAAAGGTAAAAAATTAAGTTATGTGCAGTGTTAACCACAGCAGTGCTGGATGAACCCTTATCACCATAGAGACCTGGATATCGAATCATCTCTTTCCTCCTTTCCAATTCAAAATATGTCTGCAATAAAATCCCTTGTGGGAATACTCTGTAAAATGAAAAGCCTCAGCTTAGCATTTGAAACGGACACTGCAGTATCCAATACACCACTTCAACAGCATACTAATCCCCTAACAGATCAATGTAATGGCAAGAATCCCTTTTCTAATAACCGAACCATATAAAAATGTATTGATAGAGGTCACAAAAGTTATGATTATTAAGCTCATAGTGAAAGCTTTCTTACCAAGGCTCTGCCATTTGTGGGATGTTAACACTAAAACAAGTGTGTGTGTATACACACCATCTCTGTCTGGAGCACAATGTACAAAGATATTTGCCGTAAACCTTCCTTAAATAAAATCTAGGTAACCTAACCTCAAGGGATTACAATCCTTTCTATCATATCTATGTTTTTCTCTTCCACAACACAATGACAAATTATTCACAAACCAGTCTGCATTATTACTCCCTATCACAGTAGGCAGATTTTTTAAATGAAATATCAAAGTCGTAACATGTAAATAGACGAGCAGCTTATAAAATGGGCCGCCTAGGACGCTCACAGGATAGCACATCCGGGGCCAGAACATAAACAACAAAGGCAGTGATGTAAGACTGCAAGCATACGAGGCCTACACACTCAATCCATGATACGAATGTATAATTATTAATAAACCATAGCTCCACTGGCTACTGCCTGACCAGTATGAAAGGAGATGACGCGGGTCCGGGCAATAACCGTGATGTGCACGACAAGCATTTTATTTCTTTACACGTGTAGTCGTATCACATGCTTCTCACCTTTGCTTTGTTCTGCTCTCTCTCCCTCCATCCTTCTACCTGATCGTCTCCTCTTGCGCCGCCTGACCCCGTGGTGGGCCTCTTTGGTATCCTGGCCGCTGGCGGATGTCACCGTGTCCCCCCCGCCCCGCCGGGCGTCCCGCTCTCCTGCCGTGGCGAAGCAGATCCCGTGGGGGAGAGACCTATCCCAGGACCGGGGGGCGTGAGACGGTGGTCACGTAGCCCGGCAGATATCCAGCGTGTATCAAAGTCACTGTCAGACAACAACAGCAGCACTATTCTTACCCTCACCCTATCCTACGCACAAAATGGCTGGTTCTGGTCTTACCCTACTGCGACAACAACACCTTCTCCCAGCATGCACCGCTAGCCGACGTCATGCGTGACGTCACCGGAGGCCACCTTCTAGTGCAGGAGGCAATGCAGTAGAATCATGTGCTGCTCTTTGTTTCTGGCTCCATTACGTTTATTATTATATGATAGTATTGCTATAGTATTATTATTATTATATGATAGTATTGCTATTATTATATAATATGATAGTATTGCTATTATATGATACACCTGCCTTGCAAATTTTAGCTTAACCATATATGTATTCAAATGCTTCATGTATAAGTTGTTGACAAGGATATATATTTGCTATTTTTGCTTTATTACTTTTTATTTTTTTTCTACCAGTCCACAGTAAAGTGTATGAAAAGTTGATTGCTTCTACTTCACTGAGGAGAAGCAATCGATGATTTCCAGGATGAAGATGCAGTGGTGAATGGTAAGTATCCCTTCTAATTGTTACCCTAACCTTAACCCTCATCTCCCTGCGGCCTGACCCTAACCCTCTCCTTTCGACTGCCTGAGTTTTCTATGCAGAAACAAACAATAAATTACTTTAATTCCTAGTTTTTTTCTGTTTTTTGTTTATTTTTATTAAGGGATCTATTTTTGTAGATAGTGTAGGGCCGGATCCACAGTTAATACGGTGAGCCCAGTTACTCATGCAAAGTGCATAAGTGAGCCCTATGAACTGGAGGGCGCATGTGCCCTGAAGATGTTACCTTAGATTTACTAAAATATCTTCCATTGTACAGAACTAAATTCTGTACAGTGGAGCTTAAATAGAAAGGGTCTGTGCTTCCTTACCATCCGCCAAGGTGGGTGACGGAAACATAAAAATTTTACAGTGTGTGTGTGATCAACCACTTATGAGCAGTTACAGACAGCTGATCCTTATGGGAGCGTAAGTCACAGTTTTTGCGCACGAAAGAGGGGTGTGACAGGGGGAGTTCACCCCCCCCCCCTTTCCCTTGTGCAGAATTAAACATTCGGAAATGGAAAATGTGTGGGGGTGTGGATCTGGTCCATAGTTCCTAAAAAACAGTATATCTACAACAGATGTATAGAGCTGAATAAGAGTTTTTACGGTGCTACTCAAAAGGAACACAGATGTGGTATATGTCCAGTATAGAGTAGTATGTTTCAGCTAAAATATGCATCTCTGGATAGCACGTATTGAAAAAGAGCTGTCGCTTAAAAAAACGCAATTAAGTTGCATGCGCAGAGGATGTGTGTTGTACTGCAGCAGCATATACCAGTTTACATGTTTCAAATGGGATTTTTTACATTATTATTATATTATTATTAATGTTTTTGTTTTTTTTATAAAGCACCACACAGTATTTGCAGTGCTGTACAGAGGCAATAGGAAAGCTAATAGTTAAATATAGAATACAATAATTAATAGAGGGTATAAAATCATAAAATAAGGAATACAATATAAGTATAATGCAAAAATAAAATACAGTACACTAAATAAAATAGTCACTAGTATCGGAAAATGGCCTTTTCTAATACTGCGGCGTATTCGGAGGACAATAATGGTCTATAAGTAGGGGAGAGATGTAAATTGTACATTTAAGTTAAAGCAATTATTAGCTTGATCATACAGTTGTTGAGCGTTTGGGTCAATAATTGCTGTAGTGAGGGTTCACGATAGATCTTCCAATCAATAATTGTGCCAGAAAAGCTGTGGTGCGATTATATAATCATATGGCATGATTGAAATATATCAGGCTCAAGCTACCCATATCGGTGCAGAGATTGAAAGCAGGGCTGTGCAACCAATCAATTTTAAGGGACGCCTGTTAGCAGAGCCATAGATACAAATTTTAGTGCCTGGGGCAAATAGAAAAAATGGTGCAGTCCCCTGACCCTGTTTTCCAAACCAATTTAACCTTGAATATTAACTTACTGGTAATGGAAAAGTGGAGATGTTGCCCATAGCAACCAGTCATTTCTAGGTGATATTATCTAGTATGTAATAGGAAAGTGAGAGTTATAATCTGATTGGTTGCTATGGGCAACATCTCCACTTTTCCTTTTCCACAGCTTAATAAATCTAGCCCCAGGAGTGATGTAACAGAATTCATCCTGGGCTCGTTGTTGAATAGCTGCTCTGGATGTAAAGAGAGGAGACATCTGGTGGAGAAGTCCTGTTGTACGATCAATCACCTCTGGTGTGTTTGAAGGTGTGGCTCTTTGTCAAAGTGACAGACACTTATTGTTTAGGGTAGCAGCAATGTATATTGCATCACCCATCCCTCTTTTCTTGCTGTTGGAGGTCCCTCCTGGATGGTGCTGTCAGTGCAACTGGACTATTCCACTCCTTAGCAATTCTACCACACTGTCCACAGCACAGGTGATGCTGCATTAGTTGCAATCGCTCCTGACCTATCCACACGTTGGGCTACATCCAGACCCCAGCACGCCTTACTTGCATGAGGGGGTTTGTAATTACGCAGAATAGAGGGGAGTGCATGCCCCCGGCACTCCCCTCTTACAGTAGTAAATCTGGACACGTAAGTGTAGGCTACCTTAAGTGTTACAACTTGATCTGTGTCTGTGCGGATGGGGATCAAAACGTAACTGTGCTTCCTCGCCATGACCCTTTATTTAAATGACTATCTCTGCCTGTATGGCGGAGATACGGCATTCATATATGACGGTAAACCCCTTGATCGTACCTTCAGACGTATGTCTGAAGGCACGCTTACGGAACATCTGGCGCATGCATGTGCCAATCTGCCTAGTCAGGGGACTTACGCAAATGACTTGCGTAAGTCCCGTGACATTTGTACCTCAGGATCAGGCCCATTGTCTTTAGAGTTTTTAATAAGACTTCCCTTCCGCCATAGGTCTTGTGATCTAAAGGCGGACCTTTTTCTTCAAACTGCATGGGTCCAGATATTACTAAAGGTTTCCTGATTTCATAAGACATGACTGGGTGTGGATGCGCCTGACTCTGGTTGACAGAATGCATTACTATTTCTCTTGGTGTCCCCTGGGGCTAGGCTATTTGGGCGATGTGTGCTGTAAGCTAGGGCAGTGTTCCTTAACCTTTTGTCACCCTCTCGGCACACCTAAGCCCTTCCCAGAATTCTGTGGCACACCTAAGCCCTTCCCAGAATTCCGTGGCACACCTAAGCCCTTCCCAGTATTCCGCGGCACACCAAAAGCAAAATATACCAAAAAAACAGGAATTGCAAAGTGCATACACAGATATTACATTTTATTGTTATTTTTTATTTCATAAGATTTAAAATCGCAGCTAATAACTTTTTTCTTATAACTAATTTAACTAAGTTAGGCTCTATCATGCGTCTGCAGCCTCCCCAGTAGCCCCCATCATGAGTCTGCAGCCTCTCCAGTAGTCCCCATTCATGTGTCTCCAGCCTGCCTAGTAGTTCCCATTCATGTATCTCCAGCCTCCCTAGTAGTTCCCATTCATGTGTCTGCAGCCTCCCCAGTATCCCCTTGTTTCCTTAAGGCAAGGTCTTTCAGTGCTTTTTCTCCTGTTGGAGGAATTGCACCGCGGCACACTTTGCAACGTTCTATGGCACACTGGTGTGCCACGGCACACTGGTTGAGGAGCACTAAGCTAGGGTACTTGATAGAGCTCCTGCTTATTAGTATTAGGAGGCAATAAAGATGTGTTAGTGGAAGAGAGTGGTTGGTAGACTGGGCTGCAAAGGGGATATTCTAGCTGGCAGCATTGTGATGACAAATTGCAGAACTGAGCAGACCAGAGCTGCTGAGGTTAGATATTGAGTTGAGCAAACTGAAACTGCAGAGGTTAAGTGCAGAGTGCAAAGATTGGTACCACTCAGGTTAATTGCAGTGGTGAGCAGACTGGGACTGCAGAGGTTAACTGCAGCAGTGAGCAGATTGGGACTGGAAGCTAACTGCAGTGATAAACATATTGGGACTGTGGAGGTTAAATACAGCATTTCAGCACATTGGGACTATGCAGGTTAACAGCAGCATTGGAACAGATGGAACTGCGGAGGTTAACAGCAGCGTGGAAGCACATCGAACAGTGGACGTTAACATCAGCGTTGGAGCAGAAGGATGGGGGTGATGTTCACAGACTGGCTGGGTGAGATCAGATGACATTATCAAATATAGCGCCATCCATAAATAACGCCGGAACCAGTGTCCTGAGCTGAGAGGCAGCCAATCAGAACTGTGACCAGTGGTTTGAGCAGAATGTAGTCCTCAGCAATGGAGACTTAGAACCAAAGCTGCTGTAAAAACCCATTAATCGGCATTGGCGAATGAGATAAATACTGTGTTTTTTGTGTTAGCTTCTACTAACTTAGATGGGAGGTTATTCCACTTAATAACTACCCTTTCAATCAGGATTTGCTCCAGGCCCTGAAATGGTAGCCAGAATCTGGTCTGACATTGTTCCCCACAGAGTGTGGAGATATCTGGCCATAGTATGGAAAATTAATAGATCCATCAAAGTTTCTCTGATGACTAAGGGGGTCATGTAATCCATCACCCTGACAATAAATATATGTTGCAATTGTAGGCCTGATTGGGTACATCTTTCTGAGGAGGGGATGGTAGATTTAATTACATTTTTTATTGAACTTTCCAAAAAATTTAGGGGGTACAGAAAGCAATAAAAGGGTGGGGAAGGAGTGAACACAATATACAGTGTAAAAAAAATTGTGCGTCAGACCAAGCATGTACAGAAAACAACAATTGTTAAATCGTCAACATTTCTCTAATACACCAAATAGTACATTAAACCAATTGTTAATAAACAGGTTTGGAGTTAAAACTTAGCAAGCGTTTGAAGAGTTAAAAATGAAAAGGAAAAGGAGCAGGAAAAAGAGAGGGATAGGGGAAGGAGGGGGGTAGAGGGAGGCAAGTGCTTTCCGAGGACATCAAAAAAGAGAGCTCAAAAGAAGGTGTCCAGGACTCCTAGATTGCTTCAGTCTACAACCTCAGAACCCAAACTATCTGGAGTCTCTTTACCAATGGAAGAACAATTAGTATGTTTGGGGTTTCCAGAGATAAATTCTGCTTAAACCAAAGCATCAAAGGGGAGGTAGCTTTTGATGAATGGTATAGCAGAAGGAGACCTTAGCAATTACTTTATTTACGGATGGGATAGTCTGAGACTTCCAAAGTTGTCCAATTAGCGTTTTAGCTGCTAGGAAGATATGACCTAGATTATAATAGCAATCTGGTGTAATATCTAAGGTATATTGATGTAACAATGCAATTGCAGGCGATAAAGGAAAATTAGTTTTAAAAACCGTCAAGATTAAGGATTCGACCTTCGAGGAGTACATGAAGAATAAATCATAGTCCGCCACACAAATATTCCATACTTTAAGCAAAATACTAAGCACTTGAAGTATCCGGAGACCTAAATAGCTGAGGCATTCACAGATAATCTACCAATGGAAAGAATGGGTTAACAGTGTGTTCTAGATCTACCCATATCTTCAACCCCCCTTGGTAAAGACCAATCACTGAGCTGAGCCAGCATACAGGCTTGCTGATACCTGGCTAAGGTAAAAAAAAAACTCCTCTTGCATTCCCAGAGAGGAATAGTCTAGAGATTGCTATTCTAGTAGTAAGTTTACGCCACACATAAAATGTCATAAGAGTTCACAGTTTATTCATTAAACTGGCAGGGATAGAGTAGTGTATTGTTCTAAAATAGTAATCATTTTGAAGACTGCTATGCACCCCAGCCATGAAATTTCATACTGCGTCCACCCCTTAGTCAAATTAGATAGATGGGCTATTAATGGAACATATTTAGTTTCAAAGATTTTAGAGCTAGATGAAGGGATTTGTATCCCCAAGTAGGAGAGTGAATATTTTTTTTACTGGTAGGAGGACTGTAACTGTCAGGAGAAATATTGATAGATAGAGCCTCGTTTTGAAGGTATTTAATTTTATAGAGTGATACTTGGGAAAAAGCTTTTGGGCTAGAATGTAATGCAGGTAGGGAAGAAAATGGTCAGAGACAAATAATAAGACATCATCAACAAAAGGACAAATATTTTGAATAGTATAACCAAACCGGAAACCTGAGCAAGATGGAGAGCAACACATTTTTTCTGCTAGGGGCTCCAAGACAAGATTAAGGATGATAGGGGACAACCCTGTTGGGTACCATTTGTTACAGGGAATGAATCAGAAAGGAAGCCATCGCAGAAAATGCAGGCATTCGGTGTGAAATATAAGGCCAATATCAATTGTAAGATTTAACCTTTGAAACTAAGGACCAGGTGCATATAATCCATTGCAGATGGTCAAAGGCCTTCAAGTGAGAGGAGAATCCCCTGAAGGTCTTTAGTGTTCATAAGTCCACTATGTCCAAAACATGTCTGAGACCTGGTGGTGCATTATGAAACCCACTTGATCAGAAGAAATGAGGTGAATGAGGGTCAGTAAAAGGAACGCAACTCTATTTGGTAGTAGATTTACATCAATTTTAAGATGAACATCTTAAAGTGCAATGGGTCTATAGTTTTGTGGGGCTGAGGGATCTTTACCTGGCTTTGGTATAGTTACTACTTGAACATTTCCACCGGGAAAACCCCCCTTCTGTGACTTTATTAATTAAATTAGTTAATACAGAGGCCCCTTGGGGTGAAAATTCCCTTTAGAAGTCAGAGATAAATCCATTTTACTCTGGAGCTTTCCTTTTTGGGAGGGATTTAATGACTTATGACACCTCCCGGACTGTCCATGGAGCATTTTGGGTCAATATATTTTTATCAGCCACACATAGAAGTTTAATATCATCCAGAAAGGAAGAAATGGATTCTGGGGTTGAATTAGAGTTTTGTCTTTGTATAAGAGGGAGTAATATTCAGCAAAATGATTAGCAATAAGCAATGGGTTAAGAATTTTGTTTCCTTCAGGTGGTACCAAATGTTTGACCCGGGAGGTAACCTGGCAGGCTCTAAGCTTGCAGGCTAACATTCTACCTGCCCTATTAGCATATGAGTAAAAACAAAGTTGGATTTTAACAAATGAGGCTTGGGAGTGAATAGACAATCTTTTCCAGAGTTCCTTACTGGTTTCATCTTCTTATAATTTGATCTGGGGAGAGGGAGACGTTTTTTGGCTAGCTTCAAGCCAAGCTAGTTTCAACAGTAACTGAGTATGTACATATGAATTTTGGTGCTGTAATTTGGCATCAATTTTGATAGCAGTTCCCCTCAGAACAGCTTTAAGAGCACACCAATGATTAGCAGGATTAGTTTGTTTAAGGGAGTTATGATGGAGGTAATCTGAAACGGCTTCAGTAAATTCAGTTTTTGCAGGTAGGTCATTTAAAATATAGTTCGGGAATCTTCATGGGCAAGGAGGAGCCATCAATCTGGAGAGACCACTTATCTGTCAAGATCAAATCAATGCCGAATATAATGAATAGTCTCTATCTCCTGGGTGTAGAACTCTCTAGACATCGAATAGATTATATTCCAAAAGCGGTTTAGTAAACGCTACCGAAGGAGACACCATTATTCTAGAACTACGATCAGCTAGACCACTACAATCCAGTTTAGGGTCAGGTACCAAACTGAAATCACCCATAATAATAAGATGGCCTTTCCTAAGATTCTGGATCTGATCTAACGAGCAAAGGAAGGGC
Organism: Limnodynastes dumerilii; assembly: GCA_011038615.1. Lineage (NCBI taxonomy): Eukaryota > Metazoa > Chordata > Amphibia > Anura > Limnodynastidae > Limnodynastes > Limnodynastes dumerilii. Next base: position 257,769 of record WWET01001418.1, on the reverse strand, counting down.
AATTAGTGAGTGTTAAGCAGGTAGAATGATACTATTGTGACCAATCGGTCTTCTATTTTACCTATTATAATAATATACCTCCCATTCTCATGAGGGGTTTGCGATAATAATTCAAATTGGACCCGGGAACTAATTAATGTTGCCATTCCACTTTACTTAAATGGACCATTAGCAATGAAGCAGGTGGGGTATCTTAGATTGCGTAATACTTGAGGGGATCTAGAGCAGAAGTGCGTTTCCTGCAGAGCAACTCTATGGGAGTGGAAAGAGGCCAACGTTAATCACCTTTTTTACATTTACAGAAAGGCACTTAACCATGGTGACCAGAACTATTATATCCTAACTTATGAACGTTTACTTAAAACCGAAAAATATAACAACGTATCCTAAATTATGGGGCTAGACCCATTCCTAAAAGGAATACTTATGGTTTTTACTTTGGTAGCTAGCTAAACTCTATGGGCACCTCTTAACGCAAACCAGCAGTTTACTGTATCCTGGAGGGACAGACACTTATAGATCAATAGGGACTGTTGCGTAGAAGTAAACATAAAATAAAAGTGGGCACCCAATTATTAACCTTTCAGAATCAAAATAACATTACACAGGTGTATCCAGAGTGCAAAGAAACAATATAAAAAAGGTTAAGGAATGGATATCAAGGTATGGATTTTTCAAGCTTTACGTAGTTTGTTTTTAATGGATGGTGACCAGATCTGTGAGGAGGCTACAGTCAGTGGCTGAAGCATTACATACAGACAGCAGTGCTTAGTGTTGTTGGCAAAGGTAGGTTTTAAGCTAAGGCAGCACCTGGTTGTGAAAGTGTGATAGCCGCATTGGAAGCACCCCTTGGGTCTTGTTTCAGCAGGCAGTCCCAGTTGGTTAAGTTATCGTTTATTGGGTGGATTGCCAAAACAGAAAGAGAGTGTTGATTCATTCCTATTTTAATAATATGTTAATGTTAATTTAGTGCTCTTCTTGCTAAACTTTCTTGGATCCCCATCAAATAAAATAATAAATTAATCATTTTAAATTTAAGACCCAAATTACTTTTGTTTGTGTCAGTGTCTTATTGAATATTTGAAGGGGGTTGACTTCACGTGCATGAACAGAGCCCATCAACCATGAGATTTCACTGCTTGTGGTTGCATAAAACAGACTACTTATTTTATGTTTTATTTTACACTGGAAATTGTTTTAAAATGACTTTTAAAGCATATGAATTATCACTTGATTATGTTTCATTTGTATGTGTGTGTGTTTTGTAGTTATTTTATTTGTTACCTCTCCATTTTTATTTTAATTATCCTAGATTTTTTCTAGAAAATTGTATTCTGGCGCCATGACAGGTAAATGGCCATCTCCTCTTGTTAGGACTTCAAACTCCTGATGGCTAGGCATGTCCGGATTACAAAAAACCCAGTCTTCTGTTACTGGTCTCAGACTCTGTATCATGTCACCTCTTACTGTTTCTGAAGGCATTGTAGGATAAGCATATGAAGGAGTTATTTTAAGCCCAACTGGAGGTGAATTTGTTGGTTTCATTAAACCAGTTTCAGAATTCTCAATGCCCCATTCATTGTGTAGAATATTTGGAAATTCACTTGCAACTAATACAGTCTCATTTGTCCGAATCGTGATATTTATTCCCTGTTGACCTACAGGATTCAGTGATGGGTGTCCCACTAATATGCCACTATCATGACCACTAATGCTGACTCCAGCCTGATGTAATGTGACCACATTGCCTTGTAGTCCAGGATCAACAGGAACCATGAGGACTCCTTGAATAATCTAAGGTAGAAAACATCTCTGTTAATGTTACCTTCTGAATATAGAATGCATACAACATACTACACAATAGTTATTGTAGATACATTAGACCAGATGCTACCCTATGAATTCTATTCCATGTGTTTGAACTGCATTTTAGGTGATTTGGGTATATGCATGTATCTGTCTCTGTTCTTTATGATTGGAGTGCATTATGCCCTCTCCACAATAAGCAGCTGGGTTATGCAGTAAAGGGAAGCCAGTGCTCTGAGTACTGATCCAGACTTCTTAAACCACAGCCATTTTACATTTGTATGTGTCAGTAAACTCACTCATAAGGTATTATCAGGTCCATTTTAATTTCTGTGCTTCACTGTGCATTACAATATTAGTGGGTGCGGTAGATAGATATACAGTGATGTGGAAATTTAGAAGTGGTGGTATGGGTATTTAGAAGCGGCAGTATGGAAACACAGAAAAAAGCTGAAGTGAATGGAGATTTATAGCATTGTATAACACCCCACCTCTCTCTCTCTCTCTCTCTCTCTTTCTTTCTCTCTCTCTCTCTCTCTCTCTCTCTCTCTCTCTCTCTCTCTCTCTCTCTCTCTCTCTCTCAAACATTTACATCATTTTATTAAACCATCATGACTCAATGTGGCACAAAATATAAATATATAAACACTTACTCTCTCCTCGGAATCAGAACCTGATAGCAAACCCTAGATAAATAATGCAAAAAAGTTAATTTTCCATATTGGTTTTTAAACATATAAGCAGGAGTTAAGCATTTTGGAGAATTATTACAGCAATGCTGAAATGTTACATTATTTATAGAATTAGATTTTTTTCAATATATTTATCAATTGTGTGGGTCTGGTGGATCTATTCATTTTAATTGGATGCAAAAATTAGATTTCTGTTTTCTCTTTAGATAGTTTACCACATTTCTCAACCACTTTAATATCCAGTATTTCATTCTGATGCAAAATTAACACACCTGAACATTTTTTCTATATATATATATATATATATATATATATATATATATATATATACACACACATATATATATATATATATATATATATATATATATATATATATACACATATATATATACACGCCCTCAAGATACTGTGCAAAAATTTTAGACACTTGTGGGAAAAAACTAAGCAAGAATGTTTAAAAAAAATAGAAGTGTCAATACAGAATGCAAAAGTCAGGGATTCTGTGGGATTACAGTCAACTTTACGATTATCCAATCATATCAAAGGTGATAATGATCATCATTTTGGGTAGGTTTGAACACAATCCGTTACTGAAACAGAAACAGCTGTGTAGGCTTAAAACCAGGTGAGGAATGGCCAAACTCTGCTACAAGGTGAGGTTGTGGAAGACCATTTCATGTCACAGGTCATACACCTTGGAAAGACTGCAATAAGCAACAAGACACAAGGTAGTTATTTTGCATTAGCAAGGTCTCTCCCAGGTAAATTTTTCAAACCAGACTGTTTCAAAGGTTTCAAAGAAATGGACAACTTTGAGGATCGTAGACACAGTAGACCAAGATAACTTGGTGCTGCAGATGAAAGACTCATCATGTCTTCTACATTGGAAGATATCCAGCAGTGCTATTAGCTCAGAACTGCCAGAAACCGGTGGGACCCAAATATACCCAGCAACTATTTGTAGAAGTCTGTCCAGAAGTGGTCTACATGGAAGAATTTCTGCCAAAAAGCCATACCTTTCACGTGGAAACAAGGCCAAGTGACTCAACTATGCATGAAAATATAAAAACTTGGGTGAATAAAAATGGCTGGACAAATTTTAAATATTTGTCTGTAACAGAACACAATTTGTTCATCGAAGGGTTGGAGCAAATGAAGTTGGTGATTTGGGCCCTGACACTGAAGTAAGAGCTGAATTTCCATGCGTGTTTTTGCTGTCAGTTAAACTGCGCATGCCCAGATCCCAAATATACGGGAATGAGTCCCGAATGCATGGCTACAGGGGCGAGACTTCTAAGGCAAATGAGCTGCATATGGACTATTAATGTTCAGTATGGGCGTTTCAACTAAGTTAGGACTGATTCACAAGTAGGAGTGCCTTGCTTAAATTGACATATGCACAGGAAATGTTAAGATAGCGCTCAACCACTTATAAGTTGATATACCATATTGTTTGCTGTGAGGCCATGCGTCTTGTCTTACTTAGTTCAGGCCACACCTTCTGCGTGTTTTAATCAATCAATGTGTTTTTAAATGAAACAAATAAAGGCTTGTTTATTTAATCCTATAGTGATTTTCCAGTTTTTGGAAGACTTTAACCTTGTAAAGGTGCCATTATTTGATTTTTGATTTTGAAGAATTTTTTTGTATTTAATTTACTTGAAATTTTTGGAAAAACACCATTTACTGTACATATATTCAACTGTATTGGTTATTTGTGTTGTTTCTTTTTGTTTAATGTATATTTTTAAAAATGTTTTATGAAATTTTCTATATTTACTGGATCATTGTATTTCTAAGTTCATGCACTATGTGTTTATGTGTATTGATAAGTATGTCTTGATTATTCCTATTTCAAGTTGTATTTTTAATGGTTACTTTTTGTTTACATACATTAAAGAGAGTACATGGTGTTTTTAGAAATATAAAATTCTTTACTTTTCCAAATACTTATCAGTGTGTTTAGTTGTGTATCTTTGAATCATAAACAGTTTTTAAGCACCTAAACGCACGACCGATTCACAGCTAATAAAGTCAGCAAGTATCTAATTATACGCAGGAAAGACTTGCGTCCTTTCATAGTACTCCCTACATCAGGGATATGGTTAGTGCCAAGGGGAGTGCATAGTAAATATGCTACCGTAAATATGCTACACTAGGAAACTTATGTAAACGTAACAGTGGATCTGGGCCATAGAACATAAAAAGTGATGGCAGATAAGAGCCACATGAGCCATCCAGTCTTCCCAGTTGTTTATTTCAAACAATACTTATTTACACTTTCTTACATGTAGGGTGCATGACTACGCCACGTGCTATGCTTTCCCATATCTCCCTTTCCCATCTACTCAACCCACTGGATGATTGACGTACACACTGGTGCCACCTAATCATGGCTTCTCTGATGTAACGTCTATCCCAGTCAAGTTACTTCAATGTGCTGATTTCTAGATTTAGTTTCATGTTTGGGTGTAAGTTCTATTTGCAGTACAATAGTACGCATATCATGGTATTGCCTTGTAATACCTGACTTTTTAGTACAGAGATAATGATACTTTACCTGCTGTCCTAGTGATGTAAATACAACAGGAAGCATCTAAATTCATACGAAAAATAGAATGCAAAATATATAAAAAAAATTGTATAGTCTTCTGTAGTTTGACAGATATGAAACTTAAGATAGTTAGATGAGAAGTAAATATTGCACATATATGGGTTGTCCACCTATCAGGCCACTCTCATTCCCATATAGAGACATAGGGCCTGATCCAGACATACGCTCATGTGCATTTTTACAGTGGTCGTAAGCGTAAAAACGGCCATTTTTACTTACTGCGCATGCATGCAGAAATTCTGTGCGTATGGTCCTTGAGCGTACCAGCTTCGTAACACCGCTTAAGCCCTGCCATACGATACCCGTAAATACGTACAGAAGGCAGGGTAAAAGCTAAGCGTCGTAACTACGCAATGATCTTACGGACGCCCACGGTTATGATCAGAAAAGTTAAGGTAGGGTTTGCTGGGCATAAGAAGGCTAAACTAAGAACGACCAAGGGGAGTGCCTATGGGAGTGCATCGTAGGTATGCTGGCGTTAATACACTATGCACATGAGCGTTTCATGAGCGTAGGTCTGGATCGGGCCCATAAATCTGGATCCGCACATTGACATGGACGAGGGGAGTAAACTCTCCTGTCACTCCACTCTCTTATGCGAACTTTAGCACAGTTACATTGCCATAAGATAGCCTTAAGTCACATGTGCGGATCGGCAGTCTGTACAACCTCTGGTCTACACGGAAGCAGTTTAACCCACCCACACTATAAAACTTAAATGCATCCCCCCCACCCACCTTACATAATTTAGACAGGCAGAGGGGACGCACCAACAGAAGTTCTGTACACCTGGATATCCATACTGTAACATCTGGCATGTGCAATTGCCCATCAGTCCATACTTATTGTATTCTAATTAATATAATGCACTTTGAAATGCCCTTTATTATTATTATTATTAATAATAATAATAATAATAATAACGTATATAATTAACCGGGTGCAAATTCATAAAAAGTAGGGAATACAATACAAGTATAATGCAAAAATAAAGTACAGTACAAAAATAGCAGAAAACTGTGTATGGAATATAGAGAAGTGGGATGTGTATGTGGGAGCAGATAAATAAGAGGAGAGATAGACAGGTAGAGGGGTGATGACAGGAGGGAGGAGGGCCACATAAGAGCTAACATGCTAGGTGGGAGGGAGTAAACAAACAAGAGAGACAGGGATGGGATCTAGTGACATTTTATTTCTGAAAGTGCATTCATTAGAGCATATGCATTTAGTAAAATAAACTGGTACATTTTAAGTGGTGCAAGTACAATGTTAGCTGGTAAACCTTTAAGAAGACATGCCTGAGTTTTTATATTGTTTTACCAAACATATTTTTATCGGTAACCAGTCTAGATAAAAATCTTGTTGAAGGAAATTTAGAGGACTTTAGCCATTAAAGGATATAAGGGTATGTTTAATTAAGTTTTGAAAGAGGAAAAATGGAGATATTGTTCATGGCAACCATTCAGAGTATATCTTTAATTTACCAAACACTATATAGACAATTATATCTAGACTCTTAATTGCTATGGGCAACCTCTTCAGTTTACTTCTTTAAGACCTACATTAATTATACCCCCTATAGGTCCAGATTTACTAAGATGTGGGAAAGTAAAAGTGGAGATGTTGCCCATAGCAACCAATCAAATTCTAGCTCTCACTTTTCTATTATATACTTGAAAATGTCAGCTAGAATCTGATTGATTGCTATGGGCAGCATCTCCACTTTTCCTGCTGCTTAGTAAATTTCGCCCATAGTCCATTTGCCTTAAAATGCTTTACAGGCAGCTAATCAGATATCTCCATTCAATTACAACAATCATTTTACATAATTTGGCCTTACTTGTGTGTTGGGAACACCTACAGACATTGGAAGTAAGTTTCCAAATATTGGATATGTTGTGGATATCTGTAAAGAAACATACATAAAAATATAATTACATTAAAAAAGATGACAATAAGCAGCCTTTTCTATAGAAAAATTTAAATTGTGAGCTTAATCAAGAAAAGACTTGTCACTGTGTACACCAAGCAGTTATACACTCCCGATATCTTCTGGCTGATTATTCGATAGCCAGGGACATTATATAGTTGTTACAGACTGACTTACCAAGGTGTGGAGTCTAACTAGGAACTTGGTTTTTACTGGCGGCCCTCATGGTGCGCACAGGTTGCAGCTCCCTGGCAGGTTGCAACCCCCATTGAGCAATCTCGTATCTGGCAGGGTAGACTAAAGCTAATAGATAATGAAATAGACATAGACAAAATGTAGAACACCATCCCAGAAATGAGAAGGAAATGACCAAGAGAATAGAGTAGGACCCCAAAGTAAATAGAAAAGGATTACAGATCACTGATAGGAGGTAGTATCTAAGAATAGCCGAGTGAACTACTGGGGTAATGGAAGCACTGGTGCATCGCTCTTTTCCTCACTTTACTCCTTTGCAAACATTACTGGTAGGTAAGGGCATAAAGGTGGCCTACCCCATTGTTAGGCAAGCTGTGGAGGTTTGGAAGTCGGCAGGGCAGCTCTTGGGGGGCAAAGGAACGGATCCAGAGACACCACTCTGGTATAATAAGGTCTACCCAGAAATTCGGTCCCTCAGTGTTCATAGTGTTTGGTCACAATCTCTGTTGCAAATAGTGGGTCAATTATATGTGGACAGTGTTTTAAAAACCTTTGGTCAGCTGCAGGAGGAGTTTCACTTCCCTGCCTCGAATTTCTTTGCTTACCTTCAGCTCAGGCACCCCTTGGCATCACAGTTTGGAGTCGCACCCCCAGAAATTGTGGCATCCTCAACAAAAAAATTGTTAAAGGACTTCAGCCAACGTAAGGCTATTTCCTACATATATGGGTCTTTGAATGGGGTGGGGGCGACTGGCGCCCTTTCCACTTTGAGAGATAAATGGTCACTAGACCTAGGCACCCTTGATGATGAGAATTGGGAGCATATTTTGGAATGCACGAAAGATGCCACGGCGTGTCTGTGCTTTCAGCAGATACACTACTATATAGTACACCATGTATATCATAGTCCTTTGGGGCTAAAGAAACTGGGCCTGCACTACTCTTCGGTTTGCCCTAAGTGTGGAGTTCCGGAGGCGGGTGCTGGCATCTGCTGTGGTCTTGCCCACATGTGTATGTATTTTGGGTAAATGTCTGGACTTGTGTCAGGGCTACCGCAGAGGAACTTCCTCCCCTGGATCCACTTGTTGTTCTGTTTGGAATGTCTCTGGAGAAAATGTTTAATACTGTTACTTACAAGTATGTGTTCTGTCTCTTTACACTAGCAAGGTTCTCATTGCTAGATCCTGGATGGCATCTGATTCTCCTACCATACAAAAAGTGGGTGGCCCTTGTGAATGATACTGTAAATCATGAGCATTTTCTGTATACATAAAAGGAAGGCCATACACAAATTCCACAAGGTGTGGGCGTACGGCTTGCTCCCTGCTGGAAATGGCTTAACTATCACCTATTAAGCCGCCCCTACTAGGGGACTAGAGGGTCCCTATTAATATACGTCTTTTACTTGGCGGGGCTTGGTCCGTGTGGAGAGAAGTATGCAGACTAAGGTGCCTGCCTTAATATTACCACTAGGCTCTGTACTCATAACTAAGTTTACACTGTTGTTATTATCTTATTGACATATCAGCTCTTTTGTTTACTGGTAGTTTAATCAATCCAGTGCAACAGCAGTACCACTGGGAGGGGGAGGGGAGGGTGCAGGATTTCCTGTATGGATGGGTTGTTTTGTTTTTTAGTTGTTTTTTGTCTGTTTTGTATGTACTGTATTGTAATTTGGAAAAACTTAATAAAAATTGTCAAATAAAAAAAAAAAAGAATAGCTGAGTGAGGGTTGAACAGGAGAGGTGTGTAGGTGATAAAACATACTGGTGTTTCCTGGTTGCCAAGCAATGACCAAGATGTCAAGCCACACGCTACAGGAGACATTGATGGATGCATGCTGTCACATGGTATTACGCGCTATTACATGCCATTACGATTAGCATTACACCATGTTACAATAGTGGCCACTTATTGCCCATTAATCATAGCTATTTTCCTATTGACTTACATTAATCCTAATATAATTGTCACAATGACAGTTGAATCATTGAGGAAAATGGAACAATTTATTTATTATTGCACGCCATTTTGTTGGCATTACAACAAATAATTTCTTGTCATACACTGCATGATAATTTGACTGGTCAACCAATTATCAACTGATGTATAGTATGTGGCCAGCTTTACTCAGACATTTTCTATCAAAAGTGACAATATTTTCATTTCATTGTGAAACCTTGAACGCAAAATAAGTTGTCAGAAACAAATTCATATAAGTTATTTAAAAAAAACACATTTATTTATACAATTAACAACATATAAAAATGTTACAAACTGTGGGCCTGATCCAGAACAACGCTTCGGAGCGAATTTACGCGTGGCGGAGACGTAAAATCGCGTTTTTGTAAGTACTGCGCATGCGCACCATAGAAAATATCCTCAATAGCGTAGCGTAATTGTGAACGTATGGGCCATTCACGTATGTGTCACGTAAATACTAACGTGTGTGCGTGCCAATTTTACGTGCGATCAAAATACGTCTGAAATACGTGAAGAAGGCGGGGGGTTGTATTTAAAGTGTACAGTATGGGCGTGCTTAGCTGCGTAAATTCGTCTAGCCCATGCGTACGTGTGCGCATGACTGCGGTTACATTGGAAAAAGTTAAGGTAGGGTTTGGAAAGCGTATCTTGACAAAATACGTACGTTCAAGGGGTGTGCCGAGGGGAGTGTAACGAATTTACGTGCATGAAAATACGCTACGCGAATAAACGTACGGCAAACGTAGTTCTGGATCTACCCCTGTCAAACTACACTGGCAACTTGTTCTGTTATTTTACCTGAGTTTGTGGAATTCTTGGCTGCATTAGGTGGTTTCTTAACGTAAGGTAATTTGACCAAATCTGTAATGAAGTAAAAGATAAAACAGTTGCATAAAATTTTGGTATTGTTCTTGTTTTACACAAAAAGAAAAGTCTACTTGCATTGCTATATGGGAACCTGCTTCCTGCTTTACCCCCATCTTTTGTAAATTTCATTTAAATTGTGGCTGTATTTTTGTGAGCATCCATACTAACCAATCAGAAAGTTTAGCTTGCAAGTAGGTGTTCCCTCTCAGTTTTCAGTATAGGCAATACCTCTCTGCATACCTATCTAGACATTTGTATTTGAAACATAAAACATAAGATCATCAATGCAAGTGGGAGTGGTTAAATTCAAAAGCAAAGATATCTGCATACTGTGGCCCAATGCTCTCGGTTATGCAATTCCATAAAAAAAAGAAATCTAGTCCCCTTCCCGTATATTTTTGCATATGGAAGCTATAGAATTATAGAGTTATGGAGTTGCTTTTATGTTACATGTTCTGCTACTGAGCAAAATAATGACAATTATAGGGCTGAATACTAAAGCGGTCCATAATAATAACAATGGGCCTGATTCACACCTAAGAATCTGTGGCTTCTTAGGGTGTATATATTTAAGATTTGCTCTACTACGCATGTGTAGTTGTTTTTTTTACACTGTCTACGTAGATCTTAATGTCCACACGTAGTGATTTAAGAAAGAAGAGGCATGCCAGTGCAGGCTCCATGGAAACCCTTTCCTAACCCAATCCTAACCTTCCCTTTCTTCGGCCCTAACCCTAACCCTGTATGCCCTGCAACCTAACCCTAACAGTGCATGCCCCGAAGCTTAACACTAACCCTCCATGCACCACAGCCTGACCCTAACCTTCCCCTTAAGCTCTAACCCTATTGTTTTATACCCGCAGTAGCCGCAGTAATCTAACCCTAATATAACTGCCGCAAACGCCAGAGCCTGTAGCTATTGGGTACAGGGAAATTGGTTCTTCTTTCCAATTTTCTATCTCCTAATTGTTTTGCACTGAATTATTTTTTAAATAGGACCGACCAGACCGTCAACTGCATCCCCCGAGAAGAGACAATTATATTGCTATAGATTTTAAGCTTGTGTACAAGGACTTTTTTATTATCTATCTTGTTTTACAGTGTTGGTTTACAATTGTATAGTGTTATCAAAGAAACATAGAAAGTGACGGCAGATAAGAGCCACATAGCCCATCCAGTCTGCCCAGTTGTTTATTTAAAACTATGCTGACTATAGATCCTATTTTACTCTCCATTTAATTTAAGATTTAGGATAGCCTTATATTTATTACAAACATTTTTAAACTGTTATACGGTTTTAGCCTTAACCACCTCAGATGTGAGATTATTCCACTTATCAACAACCCTTTCAGTAAAGTAATTTTTCCACACATTTCTTCTGAACCTACCACCCACCACCTCTTGATAGATTTGAAAGAGCTATCATAATTCCCCCTTTCCCTTCTCTGCTCCAAGCTATACATGTTTAGTTCCTTTAGTCGTACCATTTTAGTCGCTTATCTTTGCACAGTCTCTAATGTATACAGGGGAGGAACTACCATTGGTGCAACAGGTGCAGCGGCATCAGGGCTCATGCTGATACAAGGTCCCACAGCCATCATCACCGCACTGCCAAAGCTCCACACCAGGTTACCTGGAATATCATCAGGGCCAAAGCATATTTTTGTACCTTGGGCTCACAACTCGCTAGTTTCACCTCTGAATGACAATGATAAGAACATTATTACTTGTTTCATTTTTCTACTAATTCCTCTCCCTATGCAACCAAGCATCTCACTTGATTTTCTCATTGCTTTGTTACATTGCTTGGTTACCTGTAAGTTATGGAATTTTGACACCTAGATCCCATTTTTCCTCAGTAGTTTCTAACATTCACAACCTGCCCTGGTTGCATAGGGGTGTGCGTTAGGGGCAGTTGCCCAGGGCACGGAGCTGATGTGGGGTACCAGTAAGTTAATTTGGTTAGTAATTCAAGGTTACGGCTCTGCCTACACATGCTAACATTCAAGCATCCTTCATGTACTTCCTGGACAATGGCTGTCCTCTTGCATGTGATACTTGATGTGGCATTGCACAGTGAGCTTTAAATGGCATCCCCCTCGTCTGAGGCTTTGATCAGGACAACCTTCTGTATTGTATGCATCAATCATCTGACAAATGTGAGATTTCTGAAGGCTGGCTTTTATTTGATTCCCCAATTTAATCTTGCGCACTGGGCACACCTCCTATAAGCTCTGAAGGCATCACTCATAACTTTGGGACTTTGGGCCGTATCCAGAACTACGGCCGTCTTCCATAGACGGCCGTAATTCACTGAACAGTAGCTACTGCGCATGCGCAGTAGCTATTGTACGTAATCTGCGTATCATTTCGATACGTAGATTGCGTATATGTGGTCTTTTAGACAGTAGCTACAGTAGCTACTGTTCAGTGAATTACGGCCGTCTATGGAAGACGGGCGTAGTTCTGGATACGGCCCTTTGTGTCATCTTTGTGTCATGATGCTATTAAATTATATTTACCTGGTATGGTGGCACTAAATGTGCTATTTGATTCTGTAGAACTTGTGCTGGTGTCATTACAAAAGCAGGATTCAGCTGTTTAAAGAAAAAGAAGTGCATAAGGTAGAAAATATAGAATATATATATATTTATTTGTAAACAGATATATTTTACAGCGCTCTATACATTACCTGAGAATGTTGTGGGGCCCTCTCAATTGTATTATAAAGCTGCATTAGAGGAAACAGCTGCAAAATGTAAAAAAAAAAAATATTTAATACATCTATTTTGATATCACATATAGCTACTCCACCAACATACAATCCAGTGCTGTATCCAAGGGGTAGCAATAGTCTATTTAGGCATGGAGCCTACAAAGCTATTGGGCTGTTTAATCAACTGTCAAATCCTAAACCCTGCTTAGAATCAACCTATAGAATGCCAAGAAAGTATGCACATTAAAAACTTCAAGCATTTAACAATGTTAAAGTTTCAAAAGTATAAATTAAAAAAAATGCGTAAAGCAAAATAAAAACATGCTACATTGCATTATGCTGCAAAATTACATTATAAAATGAATGAAATATTTTATTCAAAACAAACATTTATGTTTGCCTTTTACACCTACTCCCTCTAGTGGATTTCAGAGGTTACTCACTATATTAAAATTCACTGCATTACAAAATAAATGAGAACACCCTCGACTATGTGCTTTAACATACACCCAAACTCATGGGGAAAGTTAAAAACTTCAAGCATTTACCAAAGTGTCACAAAGTGTTTAATGGAAAGAAAATGGAAAACAAATCAAAAACAGAATGAAATATGTTCCTTTAAACAAAATATTTTAGACCTTTTACACCTACTGCCTCTAGTGGATTTAAGAGGTAACTCACTATATTACAATTCATTGCCTTACAAAAAGACATTACCCAAACTCATGGATATTTATTAATATATATTTTTATAACAGTTTGGAACAGGACATTCAGTTACATGGGCAAACACAATAGGTTAGTGATCAAGAGTGGATAGGTAGATTTGTGTATCATCTGCGTAGAGATAATACTGAAATCCAATTGACTTTATTAGCTGTCCAAGGGAAGTGATGCAGATAGAGAAAAGCAATAAATCTAACATTGAGGCTTATGGTACTCCTAACAGATAGGGGAAGAGCAGGGGAGGTGGATTCCCAAAAGCGAACACTGAAAAAGCAATTAGATAAGTTGGAATGGAACCAGGAAAGAGCTGTGCCCTGAATACCCAAGGATTGTAACATCTGTATGCTTATAGTCAAGTGTCAAAAGCAGCAGAAAGATACAGGAAAATTAGAAGAGAGTAGTGACCATTTTATATTTAGCAGTGTTGGGAACAAAAATCTGATCAAAAAGGGTGAAAAGGAAGTGAGAGAGTGGAGTGTGGGCAAGTCTTTCCAGCATATATATTTTCTCTGCGTTTGTGGGTTGGAATGACAACGTGGTGCCAGTTTGGTTTGTGTTCTGCTACTTTTAACTACGATGTGCTCAACTTAGAAGCACAGTATTTGGCATTTAGTAAGGTCAAAGGGCCAGATCCAGACTTAAGGTTGTTTACGTACGCAGGCGTACCAGAGTTACGCATTACTAAGTATAACTCCCCTCGCACGCACATAACTTAGTTGATTTACGTGTTCAAAACACTGCCTTAACTTTTCCTTGTGTATTTCTGGTCGTACATAATGCCTTGTCATCGTATGTGACTAACCCAGCATATACTGTACAATTTAAATGCCTCCCACCGCCCACAATGCATATGATCGGCTTGCATATGGATGTTACGCCCTTTCGTATGGAGTTACATACAAGTTACATACGATCAGAGTTACGATGCGTAACATCTGCCGCACACATGCACAGTGCGTTTCCACAGCCAGATTTGCTGCCGTTATTAAGTCTGGATCTGGCTCAAACAGTCATATTGGCAGATAAAGATGGTTATCTGAGGCTTGTGTGACTGCTCCGCATGAAAACCCAAATCACAGTTCATGTGTAGATTTTCATTTTGGAACTTCTTAGTAGATGTTCACATAATTGTAGATAAACCTGCACTGTGTACGCCAGCACTGACTGACACCTCTAATAGGGCAGGAATAATGACTTATTGACATTCTATGATAGTGCCTACAATGAAATTCTTTGTATTCTTCAATACATTCTACTAGTTATTTTTATCTGTAAAGTGCATTTTTGTGTATCTGATTTAATAAGCCCATTAACAATAGCTGTTGCCATTAATTGGCAAAAGTTGTGTGTAGGTTAGAATGCACAAGAACAAAAATCTTAGCAATAATGTTAATATGTTTAGTACAGTAATGGAAGTATATTTGTATTTTGTATAGGTCTAAACACATTCTGGTCAAAATCTTTTTGGATCCCAGATATGTTGTAATTTTTAGGGGTTTTCTGCATTTTATTAAATTTTATTTATAAATTCTTGGTGTAATTAGTTTATCAGAAATTTGTTTTTAACAAGCAGAACATAGTTATATGTTAATACCATCCAAATTGTCACAGGCAAGATTTAGAGTGCACCCTTTAAAATGTTGAGTGTGGGATGGCAGTAATTCTTTTCCTAGAAGTAAAATGATAGCTAGTAGGTAATAAATCTCTGTGAAGTGCATGAAAACAAGATGTTATGTCTAGAAGAGCATATTGTCAAGTTGTAAGAAGCAGGAAAGTAATACTGTGTGCAGTCTCTAGAGGTGTGGTAGAGGGGTAATTGTTGAAAATAAGTGGTGGTCAGGGAATATTTAAGATTAATTTGGCTACAGTTGAAGGCTATGGTTGTTAGTTTTTTCCAGAACAATATAACAATAAAACAATATAACCAGGGAATAGAGGTTCAGTAATATTTAGTTGATAGATCGTTAGATCATACAGTATAATATAAAGATAGTGTTGAAATTTGATATACTTACTGGAAAAGCTAAACTGTTTTCTGTCATGCAATGCAACAGACTCAAAATCAACACTGTAGTTATAAGCACCTGTTTAAACAGAATCATTAAATTATTAATTTTATTTTTTTGATCACCAAATTTATGTTAACTCTAATCTACTAGCTCATGATAATAAAGCATTATCTTTCCAAATGTAAAAGTTTTTCACTAAGCTTCATTTTAATTATCTACAACTTTTTAATGAACTATTTATATTTATTTAAAATACACTTAGCAACCACTGAAAAATGCATAGTAAATAGATGCAATCTTACCATAGTTTCTTGCAGTTTCAGTCTCCGGATACCAGTATTTCAATTATTAACTTAATGAATTAACTTCATACATATGAAAAGGTAAGATATTCTAAAATGAATGTTAAATCTGTTGCTCTGAATACTGTCAACCAATCAGGACATAGCATCTGGCTGATGTCATGTGGTTAAACATTGCATCAACATTTCATTAACTCTCTTAATAGATATCCTCATGCTTTGTGTGTCTGTCCTAAATAATAGCTCACAGATAATGCAATCTCAGATATAATGACATAACACAGTCTCTTACTTCATTGCATTATCTTGCACACTAATTTTAGGTCATTATAGGAAAAAGTAAAAGATGTGCATTTCTGGGGAGTCAACCACAAAATAAAAGCTGTGGAAAGCATTCCAGAAACTATGCAGTATTTCAGCATGATTAAAATTCATAATGTTATAAATGCAGGTAGTGTCTTAATACAGACCTCCTGAGTACACAAATAGCAAATGGATAGGGACTCACCTACAGGAGGTGTCTTGACGCTGGGCAGTTGAGCTTAACCCAATATAGCTTTATTGTGAATTAACCCTCCTTTTTATGTATGTGCTGACACATAGGGCCTGATCCAGACTAAAGCGCGCCGCCGTAGTATGCCTAAGATCGGCTGTTTAGACAATCTACGCATGCATCGGGCAGATGTTGCCTGGCGTAGTTAGGGAATTTCTTTAGTGAAGATAGGGCGTCCATAACGGCAGCGTAGTTACGGTTGAGGGGGCGTTCCTCGCTGTTACTACGCTGCAGTTAGGGAAGGTAGGTGGGGGGAGGCAGGGAAATTAGGAAGGGAGGGCAGGGTTAGATAGTTATGCTCCGGTGCCCGGCGTAATTACACTTTGTTACGCCGGCTGAAGTTAGGGTAGCCTTCAGTCGGCGTAACAGTGTGTAATTACACCGGGACAGGGGGAATGTCGGGGGGAGTGCAACGATGTTACGCTGAGCGTTAGCACGCTCAGCGTAACATTGTAGGTCTGGATCGGGCCCATAGCGTTATACAGTATAATGTTTGTATGGAGCGCTGGACCTGTTTTTTGTTCCTTATAATGTTATAAATGATATAAAGCTGTATTTGGTCACAGATTATTTTTAGGCACCATTAACCTGAGCTCAGAGAACTGTTGAGGTGTAAACGCAGATAGCCTTAATATTTGGGATCAAATAAAGCTGTTGCCTTGGTGTTTTTAAACACTACTTTAGTGCCCCATCTTGGAACACCACATACCGGGCCGTATTCACAGATCCGTTTTGCGTGGAGTTGCGTCCGCATACGTATTACTTTTATTTACGCTATTTACATTGACTTTACGCATGGAAGTCCATTAGGCACATATGTGTAAATCGCACTTGGGGAGTGCAGAGGGGCGTAGTTGAAATCCGTACGGACAAAGTTACGTGAAAATGGGTGGGGGGAGGCATTTAAATTACCATTTTAGAGCGCAGTTAGTTAGATACACACTACGTAAGTATTATACGCACGTAAATGCAAACGTAAAGATAAGGGTGCCCTATGGAGGCTTAAGTCACTGAAAACCCGTCTGTGTGAGGGGAGTGTCATGGGTATTGCCTTGCAACGTACACGCGTATAATTGCGTTCCTTTAACTAACGAATCTGTGAATACGGCCCGCCCTCTTTACTTCCTGGTTAGACTTATACCAGTCACCCAGAGGAGGAGCTGTAGGGGGTGGAGACGAAAACAAACCTAAAAAAATGATTCTTTGTTGGGGAATGTATATAAATACTGTATATCATTTTTAAAATTGGGACTGAATGGGACAAAGCTGGAAGCAGAAGCACTGCTGCTCTGTAGGAGGGGGTAGAAATGTTAATGTAGGGTCCAAGGAGCGTAACTCCACAGGAGTTGGGGGAGTAGTCTCCCCTTGTCCATACAGAATTTAGAATGCAGTGGGCATCTGGCATAAGGCCTCCACTGCAGCTGTGGTTGGAGCTCTGGCAGTGGATGTCTGGATCTGGTCCAATGTGACAAGCTGTCACAGTCAGTGTTATGATTCATCCCAGCTGTCACTAGACAATCATTGGTGGTCCCTGAGAACCGTCCCTGTTGCTGGGCTGGCAGGACATGCTCAGAGCAGACACACCAATTAGCATGAACCAGGGTTGTCAACTTTTGATGTCTTTCCTCTGGGAGATCCCAGAGGGAGGTGCTAGAGGCAGGGCTTAATGACGTGATTTATGCAAATCGCATCTTTAAGCCCTGCCCCCTTCCCAGTACTACCTTAAATCATAGTGTTCCATGGTGTTGGTGGAGCTTAATGATGGAAATTGCATCATCAAGCCCCACCCATCTCTAGTAACATTAAGAATTACTACTATGAGAGGTCCCCCTGCCTCTCATGCAGAAGATTTGTCAGCTCTCCCGGGATACCAGGAGAACAGTCTCCCAGATATTCCAGGAGAGTCGGCAACCCTGGCATGAACATGTGTGAGGTTTACCTAGTAGCCAGGACACTCATCAACTATATGGGAGGCTTGACAGTAGCTCAGCCTCACACAGAATGAGTTATTGCTTAATTAACTCTCAGGCCATTTCCTCCCTGCCAGTTATATTGTTTAGGTCTCCTGCAATTTTCAGTTCTCTCTAGTGATTTTGCCTGCTTGTCTTGTTGAATCCTGCTCTAGTCCTGCCTGTTGCACTTTGCTATGCTTTACCTTCTGCTGCTACCTTTTACCTGGTCCTCCCTGTGATCTGGTTCTTTCCTGACCTTTTCCTGTTATTTGATCTTGTTCCAGCCAACTGTTTTTGTGTTACTTTGTCCATCTGTACCACTGTCTATGCTTATTCCACCTGCACACTTGTAATTTCTTCATCTGTACACTCACCAGTGCTCTTTCCATTTAGGCTTTGTTACAGGTACTATGCCAACTGGTACCTTGTCCTGCATTCGATTTTAAGCAACACAACTATTGTATTACTGATACCAAGTGGGACACAGTCTTGCTAGCACTCTGATGATTGATGCCTATGTCTATCATTTTCTATCTTAGTACCATCCTTTGTACACGTTTTTAGTGTTACTCCAATATCTATTTCTACCAGGGTCCCTGACCTGCTATGGGTTTGCAGCCAAGCCTGTCCACATTAGATCCAGGCTCTGGTGAGCAGCTGATCATAACACATAAAAAATAAAATCTTTTTTTTCCCAGAAATTAGGGACAAAGGACCGTGTCCATACTGTCACTGCCATTGTGATAAGAGCTCCAACTCCAGCATCAGTGAAGGTCTGATGCCTGAACCCCACTGCATTCTAAGAAGGCCACACTCCTTTCTCGTACAGAGTTACGCTCTAAGGACCCTACCTTAACATCTCTGCACTGTCCCTGCGTAAAAAGTGGGTGGTGCAGAAATGTGTATTGTACAGTCTCCACCCTCCCACACAGCAGAACCACTCCTGTGGATGGACTCCTTTCCAGGACAGATTGGGTTTCTCTGGATCCAAAATTCTTGGTACATCTTTGCACTGCAGCGCCCGCACCTGTGTCTTAGTACAAAGAAAATGTCCCTTTACCATAAATCAGGAACTTGGCCAAAATTTAAACTTAATTGTACTTTATTTTCCATGCATCGAGTAATCATTTTCCTATAATGGAGATTTGGTGCATGATAAGGTTTGCTGGTATAGTCTTAGTAACTGCAATGATAACAGCATATAAAGTACACAAAGAGTTGTTTTTTAATTAGAACATATGAGCAAGAGAAAAACAGACATGCCACAAACCAACTGTTTAAATCTATGTCTGAGAAGTAAAATTACACTGTCTAAAAATGTTTCCGTATGAGACATAGCTTGCGCATAGACTACACTTCAGAACCCACACACACCATCAAGTTCTTAAATTGTCTGACCTCATCTGACACTTCATTCTTTAGTAAAAGCAACAACACCATAATATTACATCACACTTGTCTATCTATTTAACACTAAGAAGCCACAACATTTATACATCTGCAGTGGGTAATCAAAAGGCTTAGATATAATCTCCATAATTACTATAAAGGGAGATTAGAATATTTGTCACTTATCCAGCATGTAGTTGACCAGTTATGGTCTGATCTAGTGGTATAACTTTCATGGGTACAGGGGAGGCAGCAGCTATTCACCCTGCACTCACAGATATTGGGATGGCTGCACCCAATCTATATTTCAAGTTTAATTCACAGCTTAGTTGTCCACCTATCCAGCATTCTGCTGGTACACTCGGCCAAGCTCTATTCAAAAATTAGTGATGGGGCCTTGCGGTGTCTAACTTTAACCTCTTGTCTGACCAGACTTGCTTAATATCTTGAATACAAAGTTGTTGGTCCACTTGTAACACACTTGCAAGTTGACCCAATTGCACCACTTCTGATTATTACAACACAAAACATATTGCCATGAGTGGATTTTGAATCATGTTTTGTTGCTTTAACTGTTATCACCATTCTATTGACCTGCTAAATCTCAGTTTACTTTATCTTGTCTTGAAATGCTGCTTTGGGTAAATACACTAAATATCTCCACTACAGCCTACATGTAGAAACATATGTATGTTACTTTATATTAATAATGGCTAAGGTACTGCAGTCTTGGAATATTCAAATGTATTTTAACATAAGAGAACATCCTTTACCTTTGTGAAACTATAGGTTACTTCACTTATTCCTGATTAAAAACATTGGACCATATTCACACCTAAGCAAGTGTAGAATCTATGGGCCTGATCCAGACCTATGCCCGTCGCCGCATGCACCGGGCAGATGTTGCTCAGCGTAATTAGAGTTTTTTCTGCAGTGGAGTTACGGATGAAGAGGAGTTCCTAAGTTACGGACGCCGTAACTATGCTGCAGTTAGGGAAGGTAGGCGGTGGGAGGCAGGGTAATGAGACAGAGAGGGTCAGGTTTAGTAATTACACTCTGTTACGCTGGCTGAAGTTAGGGTAGCCTTCAGCCGGCATAACAGAGTGTAATTACGCCGGGACAGGGGGAGTGTAGGGGGGAGTGCATAGATCGTAGGTCTGGATCAGGCCCTAAGTGTGTATTTTTACGATAAGTTAAACTGCGCATGCCCAGAACACAAATATACACATGGAAACCATGGCCGACTGATTCGGAAACGGACGTGTGACTTAGGACTGATGCGCGTATTGTCATGAATATTCTTATTTTAAGTTGTATTTTTAATGGTTAATTTTGTTTACATACATTCATGAGAGTACTTGCTGTTTTTAGAAAAAACATTTTTTTTTGAGGGGCGTGGCCTGGCTGAGCTAGCGAGCAGTCGCATGTTGGTGGAGCTCCGTGATATAGGCCTACAAATGGGGCAAAAATCGCCTTCCACATGGCTGGATCCCCCTGAGTGAACCCTCACCTTCCTCCTGTTACCCTTTACTCACCTGGACACTGGACCGGGACTTCCATCTCCCGCACGGACGGCGGATCCCTTGTCTCCCGGGACGGGTAAGCCTACCTGATGCTGTCCGTTCCCACCGTGGCTGCTGGACTTAGCGAAGGTCACTGGCCGGGATCCTTGCTGCACGGACGTGTTCCCTCAGCTGCGCGGCTGGACCAGGCGGAGGAGGGAGAGAGAGTTGCCGCTGCTGGGGCCGGACACGCTGAGCGCACGAGGCTCATAGTTGCGGGCACCATCTTGGATGCGGCCTACTCCGCCGCCGACAGCCCCCGTTGCAGTGTACCTCACACCCTTTAGAGTGCTTCAGGGGGACACACAGAACACCCTCAGAGCAGCCCTGGAGTCTAGGGATCTCCCTGCCATTACAGACATTTGGGCCCTTGTAAAAGTGGAGCTTAGGGCACGGCGGCCATTTTAGACACTTTAAGGCTTGACAGGCTGGCTGCAAGGCATCAGGTCCAACCATCTTGTGGCGAATTGTGGTAAGGCTCCATAATAACCGGATCTACAGTGTGGGGACCTACTTCACAGCCCTTTTTCCCTACTTTCCACCGTCCATTCACCTAAACCTGTGGGATCACTTAAATATAACAGGGGTAGGCGTCCTCTGAGAGCTATACAGCATAGCTGGGACTCTGTAGCATATTTGGTGGGTCCCACCAGTACCCTGTGCCTGAACATCTTAAAAGACTCTCATCCCCAGTACATAGCCTGTTGTATCCCTCTCCAAGCATCTCCTTGCTTTTGTCATCGCAGGAGGATATATTTCTATACTGGTCTGAAGGGGAAAATGCACTCACTGGACTCCTTATGTTAGTGTGACCAACTCTCTCACCCAGTGCTCCAATAGCGCTACAAGGAATCTTCTCATTTGTCTGTTTCTACCTATATTCACTACCTATTTCCTAAGCAATATGAATAAAACTTCAACACGCTACCACAAAAGAGGTGCTTCAGCAATCACCCAGCACTTCCTTCGTAAAGATAAGACCGCTGAGGTTGTTACTGAGGACATGGATTTTACACCTTCTACAAAAAGAGACATTCTTGATTTACAAGCCATGCTTCTAGACCTCAAAAATTCCTTTTCGTTAGAACTGCAGAAAGCGATTGGGGATTTACGTTCTGACATCAGCGCACATCTACGCTTTAGCAAAAAAATGCTAAAATAACTAAACATTAAGATGACATGGAGCAGGATATGATCTATCTGAGTAGAGAACTTGAGATCCTCAAAGAGAAAAACAAAGATTTGAAAAGTATCAAGACATTAGAAGAGGGTCGTCTACTGTTACGGAAACTTCAGCTGGGCTCCACACCGGGGGAATCTCCAGGACCTTCTTCTGACACGTTGACCTAAAGGGGATTCTTGTAGTGGTGTGAAGTATATGTGTTCTGCTGAAAGTTTTACAATGTCTTAGCCCTCAGCTTAAGTCTTTGCGCTATTTATATGTTTTTTCTCTTATCTTACATATCTAATGGTTGCCCATTGCGAAGATTCCTTGTGTTAGTTAATATTATACTGTTTGAATATTTTTTATAGGAGCCCTGGGTGTATTTAGCCACTCGCTCTTTGAGGCTTGACCCAGGCCCACCCCCCAACTTTAGGGACCTTTAACCTGGTAGATTCCGGGCGTGGGATTACTTTATTTGTTAGTTAATAAATTTTGCCAAGGGAACTCTTTCACTACTTCCCCTTCCCCCATCTCCTTATCCTCCCTTTGCCCCACCATCTACGTTTCATTCTAACAACTTCCTTTTTAGTACCCTCTGTCCGGGGGTATCGACAAAATGCCTCAAACTTTTGTAACCTTAGATGCCAAGAGTCTTAACACCCCTCAAAAACATTCCCAATTTTTTAAGACTGTTGACAAATTACATGCTGATTTTGTCTTTGTACAGGGGACACATTTCAAGCAGGGATCTCATCCGTCTCTCTCGTCCAGACGTTATCCTACGGCAGTGTATTCAAGTCACCCTTCCAAGAAAAATGGAGTTGCTATTCTAATTAGAGGTACGACTCCTTTTAAAATCATCGACACCAAGACGGGCACGGAGGGTTGTTACATTTTTATTAAAGGTACTTTAGGCCCATGTCAGCTTACCCTTGTAAATGTATATGCCCCTAACCAGCATCACACTGGGTTTTTTCATGCTCTATTTACCAAATTACACTCCTTTGGGGGGGTGCTATATGTTCGTGGGAGGGGACTTCAATACAGTTCTATCTCAACATCTGGATAAAACAGGGTCTGGATCCAGTTTTATACCAGTTCCAGGATCTAAATCCCTAAATCAACATGTGCGGGAGGCCAGTCTGTTTGATGTCTGGCGATCGCTGCACCCAACGGAAAAAGATTACACCTTTTATTCTTGCCCTCATGACAGTTACTCGAGGATTGACCTTTTTCTTAGCAGTACCTCTTTAATTCAGACGTTAACTAAAACACTCATAATTCCCAATGTCTGGTCAGATCATTCCATTGTCACCGCAGAGTTTAATATTTTAGAGCATAAACCAGTCAGGTCACAATGGCGGTTAAACGAAACTTTATAAAAAATTCCACAGTTTCAACACCTTAACACAGATAAATTAAAGGATTACTTTGAGTTGAATTCATCAGAGAACTGTCCACCCTCCTCGATCTGGGAAGCTCATAAGGTAGTAATTAGAGGGGAAATTATAAAATATGCGTCATACTGCAAGAAAACTCGCCTTCTATTTACCCAGACCCTCTTGTCTCAAATATAAAATTTGGATAAAGAGCATAGACGTACCTTATCCTATCTACCTTATCCGATCTGAACTCTCTAGCCTATTAGCAGAACAGGCCGAGAGGTCCCTTCAATGGACAGGTAAAAATTTTTATGAGAAAAGTAATAAAGCGGATACTCTTCTGGCTAATGGACTCAAAGCTAAAAAAGCTGCCCAAGCTATAGGCTCTATTAGGAATGCTCAGGGTAACCTACGACCCAATACAAATTAATAAAACCCTTAAGGCTTACTATGAAACATTGTACAATCTTCATCCATCCACGGATAGTACTTCTCTGCTTAGGGAGACACAAACTTTCCTTTCCTCTCTTCACTTGCCACATTTGGGTTCTACATCAGTGAACATGCTAAGTAGAGACATCACCGAGGAGGAAGTGTCATTGGCTTTGGCTATTTAGAAGCCATTCAAGGCCCTTGGCCCCGATGGATTCCCCATGGTTATTATAAAGTTTTTTCCCACACCCTAAATGCCCATGCTACTTCCCTCTTTAATTTCATTTTACACGATGGCAAATTCCATCCAGATTCTACCAGATCTCAAATTGTGGTTATTCCTAAAGCAGGGAAGGACCCCACCCTCTGTGCCAGCTTTAGGCCTATATATTTGATCAATACTGATCTCAAGCTGTTCTCAAAGATATTGGCCACCAGGCTGAATGGGGTCTTGGAGACCTTAGTGGACCCAGATCAGGTGGGATTTATCCCCTTAGGCAGGCATCAGACAATACGAGGAGAACGATCAATCTTATTCACCACATTAACAAGACTCAAATTCCTTCTGTGATCTTAGCTTTAGATGCCGAAAAGGCATTTGATCGAATTTCTGGCCTTTTATATTTGCCACTTTCAATCCAGGCCCTGTATTTCAACCCCTCTTCTGTGGTCTTAACAAACGGTATCCAGTCTGCACCCTTTACTCTAAATAACGGCACTAGGCAAGGATGTCCGCTATCACCTTTAATCTTTGCGCTTTGCATCAAACCACTAGCAGCAATGATCAGGCAATCTCCTGACATTCTAGGCATTCAATTAGGCTCATCTCAATATAAACTGTCCCTATTTGCGGATGACGTCCTCCTCACTTTAACTAACCCAATTTAATGTCGGCACTTGAAAAATGTGGTCAATTGTCTGGATACAAGGTCAATAAATCTAAGTCTGAAGCCCTGGCCCTGCATTTTCCGTCGCTTCTATTACAAGCTTTAAAAGCCAGATTTACATTTCAATGGCGCCCGCACCATTAAAGGATTTGTTCAGTCGCAAACCAGATCCTCTAAGATGCGTGCAAATACTCCCTTTGAGACTTTCTGCTGCCAATCAGTAGTTCAAAAAGGTACGATCTCCATATTATATAACTCCGTCTTGGTGGAGAACTCAACTGACCATCTCCTCTGTGAATCTGCCTGGGAGGGTGACTTGAATCACGTTCTGGACGAGGAGGACTGGGAAGCTATAAGAGAAGAGATCGCAAAAGCGTCAATTAGTGTGTCTATTCGGGAAACTAACTTTAAAATATAGTCTAGATGGTACCTTGTTCCCGAAAAACTACTTAGGATGTTCCCACAGGTTTCAGCAGTATGTTGGAGATGTGGGAGAGACTCCGGTTCCTTCCTCCATATATGGCGGGAATGTTCTCTCATAAGTTATTTTTGAGATGCCATATTGCTGCTTATTTGACAGGTGACCGGACTGTCCTTCCCAAAAGATCCCTGTCATGTATTACTGAATTTACCTCCACCTGACTTCAATAAAAAAGATTGGAAGTTAATTACTCATATATTTAATGCGGCCAAAAGACTAATTGCTCGAAACTAGAAATCCAGCACGATCCCCTCACGAGATTGTCTCCTCAATAGAGTTAATTATGTTGCATCAAAGGAATATATCACGGGCCTTCAAAATAACACAGTAGCTAAATTTAATTCTGTTTGGTCCCCCTGGTATATATGTTTGAGTCAACCTTTACCTGGACTCAATTAAACTGTGGACTAAAGATGGTGTCTCCTGCTTCTTCCCTCCGCCTCTCCCTTTTCCCTCCTTCTCCCCTTCCTTTTCCCCCTCCACTTAAGTATACATGTTTGTATTTGTTATCATTCTGGATTTAAGTAAGAAATATTTGTTTCATGTTTCATTGATTGTACTTATATATTCCTCTATATTCCTGAACACGGTCCATTACCTTCATTGCTGAGTTATGGTTCTACAGTAAATTTGTCTGCTGTATTTTATTTTCTATGATCTGGTAAATGTAATAATCTAAAGAAAATAAATAAGTACACCACAATGTGGTGCTGTTGCTATATTTTGTTCTCATTCGCCAAGCTTATTTCTCTTGATGAACATCATTAGTCATCATTGTTTCAATTGCCATAGGATGGTATTCGTCCTTTGTCTTTTTATCATATAACAGTATCTCTTTGTTTACTGGACTTGACAACACAACGGGCATAATCAAATGCCTATAACCAATAAGATCCAAATAATCAAGAAAAACAGAAATGGATCATAACAATTGTGATAAAATAACAATGATAAAATAATAATAATATAATAACTGTATGCATGCAATCATTTAGGTAATTATATCAAAGGCAAAACAGATAAATATAAAAGTGATTTAGGTCTGAAAAATTAGGTAGGTGACAGACAAAAGATTGCTTTACTTTTGTTGGTTCTATTCATATGACACTGTGTTTGTTTATTGACCACAGAGAGTCTCCCTTTATACAGTATGTCACCTATATGTACTGTTGTGTAAAGCAACTAGGGATTATCAATTATCCTAATAGATTATTTGGTCTATTGTTAAACTTTATACATTTGACCTGTAATAATGATTGTAATCACATTTATTTACCAGTCTTGTGGACTTTTTATATTTCGCCTACAATATTGAAGGATTTTATATATATATTTACAATATAAGTAATGTTTTAAACTGATTTTGTTGTTGTTTCTGTTGAATTTTTATTTGTATGTTTAATAGGAAATATTTTTTGTTTTCTCTTTTGTTTTGTGCCTTGCCAAGTTGACTGGATTGTACGTTATTGATATGGAAACATATATAGTATATAGTGTGTGCACAGTCTACCAATGGTAGTACCCCTTCCCCCACAGTTTATTATATACAATTTGAGAGGAATTACCCATATGTTAAACTGTAGTAACAATTCTAACCTCGACCTTCAGCACAATGCCCCAGTACACACTGCTTTCTAGTTTCCTGTGGCTCGTTAAGAAATTGCTCCCATAAATTTTTGCTGCAGATTGCACATTGTTGATCATGTGATTCAGTTTCAGATGATTCCACAGCATCGTGGGACAGTAAGATGTCAAAGCTATCTGATAATTCTTGTGATCTGCACAATAATCGACAGATAACCCGCCAGTGTGAATCCAGCTTTATTCTGTGTGACTCTCTTTTCTCATACTGGACGGGATTCACACTTAAGATGATGCGGCTTCTTAAGTGTTTTCCTTTAAGAAATGATCTACTACATAGTGGGTTAGGTAGAAGGAGGCGGATCAAGGTAGGAGGATTTAGGAAGAAGTGGGTGGGGGAAGGGATGTAGGTTACCCGGGGAGGGTGGGGGAGCCCTTCTCCGTACGTATTTTCCTTCTTCAGTATTTTCTTGGAAAATGGTTACTTAAGTACTCTTACTTATTTTTAAGCGCCATAAGTTCCTATAGACGGGGGTAGGTTAAGGGGGAGGAGGGGTGAGTTAGGTGTAGATACGGCCAAAGCTAACTAACCTTTAACTGTGAATCAGGCCCATTGTTACAATCTAGGAATACAGTAGATTATCTTCACACATATAGCCTTTGTTTATGTGCCATAACTAATCTAGTTGTGATTGGTTAAATTATTAGTCCACCCCTCTTATTCAGTTCAAACATCCACTAGGATTGGCACAATAATTGATGTTCTGTCAGAAATTAATACAGGTGTTCATTTTGTATATATAGGTAATGTGACCATACGTCCCGTTTTGAACGGGACAGTCCCGTTTTTTGATGGACTGTCCCGTTGTCCCCGTGCCCCTCTACGGGACACCAAAATGTCCCGTTTTCAGAGAGAAACAGGTGACATACACTGTATGTCACCTGTTGCTCGCTGATAACGGGACATTTCAACATCATTTACTTACCAACAGCCAGACTGGCCGCCGCTGGGTCCCGACGCCCTGCTCACCCGCACGCAGCTCTGTTCACAGACGTCAGCGTGACGCTGGCGTCATTCTGCAGAGCGCGCCGCGGAGGAGAAAGCTGGAGAGCAGACGGCAAGAAAGGTTTTTATTATGGAAGAAGGGATTTTGCTGTGAGGAAAGTGGAGGAATAACATGGAGGGGGCACACAGTAAAGAGGCAGCTATAGGGAAGGGGCAATGAACAAAAAATGGATGGACAAATATTAAAGGGGACCAATATTAAGGGGGACAATGAGGCTGCTGGACAAATATTAAGTTGGGGCAATGAGGCTGCTGGACAAATATTAAGGGGGGCAATGAGGC
>WWET01001418.1:210586-226992 GCA_011038615.1 Limnodynastes dumerilii | reverse complement strand
ATGTGATAGAGGGGCAGCAGATGAAGGAGGACATTGTGTGAGATGAAGGGGGACAGTATGTGATGAAGCGTGAGAGCATGTGATGAAGGGGGACAGTATGTGATGAAGGGGCAGCAGTTGAAGGGGGACAGTATGTGATATAGGGGCAGCAGATGAAGAGAGACAGGATGTGATGAAGGGGCAGCAAATAAAGAGAGACAGGATGTGATAGAGGGGCAGCAGATGAAGGAGGACATTGTGTGAGATGAAGGGGGACAGTATGTAATGAAGGGGCAGCAGTTGAAGGAGGACAGTATGTGATAGAGGGGCAGCAGATGAAGGAGGACAGTATGTGATGAAGGGGGACAGTATGTGATGAAGGATGACAACATGTGATGAAGGAGGACAGTATGTGATGAAGGGGCAGCAGACGAAGAGAGATAGTATGTGATAGAGGGGCAGCAGATGAAGGGGGACAGTATGTGATGAAGGATGACAGCATGTGATGAAGGGGAACAGTACGTGATGTAGGGGCAGCAGATGAAGGATGACCGCATGTGATGAAGGAGGACAGTATGTGATGAAGGGGCAGCAGCTGAAGGGGGACAGTATGTTATGAAGGGGCAGCAGTTGAAGGGGAACAGTATGTGATGTAGGGGCAGCAGATGAAGGAGGACAGTATGTGATGAAGGGGCAGCAGCTAAAGGGGGACAGTATGTTATGAAGGGGCAACAGATGAAGAGGGACAGTATGTGACGATGGGGCAGCGAGGTATATAGGTGGCACAGTATGTGATTAAGGGACACAGTATGTGATGAAGGGCCAGTGTATGGTAAAGGTGGCACAGTGTATGATGAAGGGTATGATGATGCTCTTGTATTAAAAATCAAGCAACATTATTTTTCCAAAATCTGAAGTTTTGAAGTTGAATTAAAATAATTAATAATATAGGATTTCCTTCATTTCAAATCAAAGGGGTAACATTGGTGAATCTAAATATATTTTGGGGTAAAAGATAAAAAAAAGTTCCCTGACCCCTGCTCTAGAGACACACATGGGGGGGAGATTGGATGGCTTTAGAGACGCACAAGAGGGCAAGAAAGGCTGGATGTAGGTATATTTAATATGTGTAGATTTCTATAATTTATTAGTTAATTCCTCATGTAGTTTTACTTTCAGAAATTTGCTTTAATTGAATGTAATCCAGTAAATTGTTTTGTGTATTTGTATGTGTATTATATAGCAAAAACTAGGTTGAAATGTGAATTATAAGGTGATAACTAGGATGCAATGTGTATTGTTGAAAGAGTCTGTGGGTGTAACAGATTATACGCAGACAATTTTATTTGTTTCATTGATGCAGCTATCCTCCGGCCATGACTTTTTGACGACACCCATTGACTTAGTGGTGGGCCCCCGTAAAAATTAGTAGATGTCCCGTTTTGAGGAAAAAAATAAATGGTCACGTTATATATAGCACATGCTGTACCACAATTGTACATGAATTTGTTGAAGATGCAGAGTCTTATGTGGGAGGTCCATCCACTATACACTACTAGGTGGTAACCTAGGGCATCATGTTAGGTAGCACTTCAAACTTCAAACACCAATATTGTAATTTATTCTCTGACCTCATTTTTACAGGTGCAACTAAACACTGACTTGAAGTGGTTGTTGCAGATTGGATGCTGCTAAAGCAGGATGGAATTCTGGATCAAGAGGATCCAGATCCATTTTGGTATGTATCACGAAAGTTGGGTGAAACATAGCTTGAAGTGAAAGCGCTTCTGTTCTGTGGGAGGGAGGCATTGTGCAGATTTTACAGTAAAGGCTGTGTACAAACCACATTTCACACTGCCCTCATTTTACATGGGGACAGTGTGGAAATGTTAAGCATAACTACGGCATGAGCTTGTGTGGTAGTCAGGATGCAGCGGAAAACATGGGACCTACTAATACTTTGCAATTATAGAGTGTCATAGATTTACCATTTTCACTGGCACAAGAATAATAATAATAATAATAATAATAATAATAATAATAACCACAGTAAACATAAATGCTGGAATAAAACTTGTAATATACTGACAAACAGAAAATGTACTTACTATAATGCCATTACAGGTAATCTAACATACATATTAACTAAATGAATAGCATTAATACATTATTAATTAATCACAATGAAAAAATGAGAACAGCTTAGATATTCAAGCATTTTATTTTGTCTGTAGCATCAAGCAAATGGATAAGGCGTTATAATATATTCAGACACAGTGTTGTCTTCTCTCCTGTGGGGAAAGAGATTGTAAGATGACTTTCTTAAAAGAAATAAAAATAAAACAAAGCAGTCAAATGTGTAGGAAATTTTTAATCCATTTCTATCATTTTACTTCTAGCTCCTCATAAGTGATCTATAGTATTCAAATACTGTAGCTGCTAAGTACTGTCTCACAGACATATACATCCATCTAACCAGATGTGTATGTTGTGTAATCATCTAATTTTGTTAGATATCAAATAAAAATAGCATTTTAAGAAGGCGCGTGACTAAGGGAAACCTCTCAGACTGTTTTGCTCTTTGACAAGGTCATTCTTATTGGCAAAACTATAGTGGGATGCCTATATTATGGGCACCCCAATATGAGGACATACACTGACTCCACCCCTCTAGTTATTATTCCACCTCCCCTGCACCACACTCTATTCTGAAAACAGAGCAATGGCCTCTTCTGAACACTGTATGTGCAATCATTTTCATATTCAGAAGATGCCTCATTCTACTCTTTTCAGAGCAGAGAAGAGAGCTTTGCTCCAGCCTGTTGTCTGTAAGTACATAACTGGATAGTATACTATTGTATAAATAATGTTAGTATAATTTATTATGCATTACTTACCAAGAAACTCTATATATTGTTTATGGAGTTTTCAGAATATCCAGGGAAGCCTAACAAGAAAATTAAAGTGTTTGTTGTATATTAGTGAAACATAAGGTCACAACAAGTAAGGGACATTGGCCCAGATCCAGACACCTGCACCCTTTACGTGCGTGTGGGGATCCGTAGGTACGCGCACGTAGAGGGGATTGTATGCCCCCTGCACTCCCTGCTGATGGTAGTAACACTTACGTGTCCTGATTTCTACCTTAAGCTTTTACAACTAGGTCTGCGGCCGTATGAGGCTTCCCCGCCCCTGCCCCCTAATTTACATGGCTATCCCCATCTGTTTGGCGGGGATACAACCAAATGAAGGGTCTGCCCCTTGTGCGTAACTAAGTTACATACAACATTAAGGGGCTGATTCAGAGATGCGATTGCGAAAAGATCGCAAATATACGCATCTAAGGTTAAGATCTTAGCAGGTTACAGCCCACTGCATAAACAGTCACTCCCCTTCCAAACAGCGGTGGATCTTAAAGATAGACCACCATTGACTAACCCTAAGTCTGTGCTGTCAGTTGAGATCTTAAGTGACGTGGTAGCGTATATTTAAGATCCAAAGTGTCAGCCCGCGCCCACTTTTCCTCATTTCCCTGCCTCCCCCCGCCCATTTCCATGCAAATCCTTAAGATCTTAAAGATTCGCTGCACTTAAAATCTTAAGTGCTTGCGATTGATTCAAACTTACGCTCTTAGCGAATTTACGCTCCTAACCGCTACATATATGGCGTTGCACTATTACTACGCATGCGCAGTAATGCAAATTTTCTAAGATCCTAAATATACACTCCTAAGTGCCGTGGAAATCGTATCTCTGAATCAGCCCCTAAGTATGTACGTGGAACATCTGGCGAGCGCATGCACAGATGTTCTGAGACAGGAGATTTCCGCAAATGACTTGTGTAAGTCCCCTGTCGTACCTAAGTGTGGATCTGGGCCAATATTACTACACTTTCTTCCATTTTCAGACTACTTCTTCCTTTATTATAATGATAAACTGGTCCATTTATAGTGGTTATTACCTTATCTTCTTGGTTGTTAGGTACTGCAGTTGGATTTTCATAAAAAGTGAAAGGATCATCTGCATTTTTTGATGGAAGCTGAAGACCACTTGAAGGAATCATCACTTCTCCATTAAACTGAGGAACTAGGCACCCAAAAGTCTAGAAGACAAGACATCATGGTTAGAAACAAAATATTACTGCACACACAAGCTACATTACAACTATAAATCAATTTAAAATGTTACTGATTCATAAATATTTCCTGCAGTTTAGCTACTAACTCAGAAAATGTTTAGGTTGGAGAGCTAAGATATTAGCTTGTCTTGGCACCACTTCCATCACAACCTCTTATTTTAAGTGCCTCGCAGTTTGCATGATTATTTTACACAGTAATCTCTGTTCTTTGATTATGAATAAACCAATTCAACACGATTAGAGCGACAGTACCTGTTCTGTTGCAGGTTGGTTTCCTAATTGTTTAGCAGGCACTAAAGCAGGTTGTTGCTGTGAAGGATACAGAGGTAAAAGTTGCATCTAGAAGGAAAATTTATAGTAAATCTCATATTATAAAGAATGTACATATCGCTTATACTGTATTTGCATCCTTTATTTGTATTCTTAATTTGACTGTAATTTGTAAATCTAGAGGACATGGAATTGAAACTGATATACATTCAAAAAAATATACATTACCTGTAATAAATATGTAAACATTTTACCTGTTCTTGTTTTTGAGGTAGTCCGTATGCAACCACATAGGACATCACCTGTGTATGCAGAATAAATAGAATTTTTTATGACGCAGTGAAATTATGTTTATAAACCAATATAATGTTTGTTGATACTAAACTAGCAAGAGAAAAAAACAGGGATTTAAAACTAAACAACTACATAAAATGGTTATATTCACATGATCTAAATTGATAATATGATATTTAAAACTAGAGTATCTGAGTTTCATAGTATCTGAATATCAATACTTTGTTTGGAAAGGCACAATAGTATTGAAGAAATAATATCTCATTATAAATGGAATCACCACTGAAACAAAAGAATAGTAAGTGATTAGGACATACTAGGGTGTATTTTCTAAAGCTTCTAAAATCAAGATGTTAAAGTTGGTTGTTATTGGCAACATTTTTTTTAGAAGCTCCATTAAATATACCCTTAAATATCTATATCCATGCCCATATTTTGGGGTCCAAATGTCATGACTCTCAAATGGCCAGGGATTTATACTTTTTATTTATAGAAAAATGAGTACTGGTTTTCCCAAAACCGCTACAATGTGCAATGATATTTATTTTACAAGGGAAAGCACCTTAGCTGCTAATCATGTTGTCAGCAATGGGTAAACCAGACCTGGCTGAATCATGTAAGCTTGTTTTAACAACATAAGGCCTAATTCAGACTTCAGAAGGATCTTGAAAATAAGAGAGGAATGTTACTCCTGGTCTAAACCATGTTGATTGGAGGGGAGTCATATTTCATCTGCAGCAAACATTATTAGAGTTGAAAGGTGGCTTTTCCCAGCCCAAGTCTAAATAACAGTGTAAAAGTAAAGATGGTCAGTATCTGTGTGCAGTAAGCAATTCAAAGATATATCTCTGCATGCATAGTATACAAGTAACTTGACTCCCACTGCAAGCAACATGGTTTAGCCCGGGACTAACTTTCCTCTCTTAGGCTAGCTACGGCGGGCGTAAGATCGGCTAAAAAGCCGATCTGCGCATGCGCCGGACAGATGTTGCCAGACGTAGCTAAGGAAACGCCTGATCTTAGATAGGGCGTCCGTAGCTTCACCGTAGTAACGCTGGAGGGGGTGTCCCCCAGCGCTACTACGCTGAGGTTAGTGCAGGGAGGCGGGGGGAGGGAGGGTAATTAGGCTGGGAGGGCTGCGTTATCTTACTAACGCCACCGTCCCTGCGTATTTACACTCCCTTACGCCGGCTGAAGTTAGGGTAGCCTTCAGCCGGCGTAAGGGAGTGTAAATACACTCCAACAAAGGGGAGTGTCTGGGCAGAGCAGCGATGTTACGCTGAGCGTTATAGCGCTCAGTGTAACGTCGTAGCTCTGGATCAGCCCCTTAATTTCAAGCCCCTTCTTAAGTCTGAATAAGGTCCATACTGACAACATGAACTGAAAGGGTCAGTTTAGCCAGGGTTGCCGACTCTCCCAGAATATCCGGGAGACTCGCGAAATTTGGGCAGGTCTCCCGGTATTCCGGGAGAGCCAGCAAAGCTCCCGCAAGCCCCACCAGCTATGAATTATTAC
Organism: Limnodynastes dumerilii; assembly: GCA_011038615.1. Lineage (NCBI taxonomy): Eukaryota > Metazoa > Chordata > Amphibia > Anura > Limnodynastidae > Limnodynastes > Limnodynastes dumerilii. The sequence continues at coordinate 220,797 of WWET01001418.1, read as the reverse complement.
TGTAAACCCTGGTGTTATTAGGGATGTGTGGGGCTTGATGACCGTCCATCCCCTGAAACGCTAGAGATTACAGGAGTGATTAACAGGGGGCAGGGCTTAATGACACGATTTGCATAGATCGCATCATTAAGCCCTGTCCCCTTGCAGAAATCCATAGATTTCCTCCGGATTCTCCCGGAGGGAAGCTCTAAAAAGTCGGCAACCCTGAGTTTAGCAAACCCACACTCATTTAACTAGCCCTCAACAAATAACTTTTATGATAAACTGAACACAATTTTGGCTTACTTGTTTTGGCTGTTGTTGATTTTGCAATGTGTCTAGTCCAGGGAAGGACATCTGATTTGGAAGCTGTGCAGCTAATCCAGTACGTGTTCCAAATGGCATCTGTGGCAATCCTGCCCTATTTGCCTGTAAATGTGGCTGATACAAACCAGGCACTAGGAGGTTCATGGCTCCACCCTGTGTAAGATTAGTCATTTTTGTGTTATTTTAATTCTACAGAGCAAATGAAGTGTGTGCGCGTGTATATATAAATAAAGAAAAAGAGGTTTGTAAGATGTATTTATGGCAAAGACTATGACTAAAGACAGTGATAAATGTTAATGATGAATGTTCAGTTAGAAGGGGGGGGCAGAGGAAGGAAAAGACAGGCCAGTTCTGAGCTGAGTAATCCCAGCTCATTCCGCAGAAATTAGATGAAGATACTGTGGAAGGCAGTTCAGTTTTGGAAGGGTTGTGTGAGACTGCTTCCTCTAGCAGCCAGGGGAAAGGTCTGTCCAACTTAGAGGGAACCAAAATTATTCAGAGACCTAGGCAGATTGTGGTCGTAGGGGATTCAATTATTAGGAAGGTTTTACATGCCGCGATACTCACCTCCCCTGGTCCTCTTGACAGTGGCTGTCACTCGCTGCATGCCTCTCCTCGCTCCTGTCTACATGACACTCACGGCATGTAAACAGACACCACGTGGGAGCGCCGCCGCAGCCTCTGGCGGATACGCGCTCCCATCGCAGCAGTATGACATTATCTCCCCTGTGCTCAGGAACGTTCCTATTGGAGGCCTATCAGGGGCTAGCAGCCTCTATTTAAGTTCGGCACTGGCTTCTGGCAGGTGCCGGTTATAGATCGCTGTTTCAGTCTCTGTGCCTGCCCCATATCTCTCTCTCTCTCTCTCTCTCTTGCCTTGTGCTTTTTCTTGCGTTCCTGAGTGACCCAGTTTTGATCCTGCCCAGATCCTGACCTGCCTTCCTCTCTGTATCATTTCCCATTCTCCCACCTTATTGTATTAACCCGTTGTCATTACTCCTTGCCTTTCCTGTGTGAGTGTCTGTGTTGGCCCTTCGGGGTCCCCCTGGTGTGTGTGAGTGTGTGTAAGCCCTAGTCTCGACCATGGTCTCTGTTATTTGTTCATTATCGTTTGTCACTGGTTGCTCCCTTCCGACCCAGTCTATCTCCCGCTTCCTACTCTCTCTTACTCCTAACCTTCCCATTTCCTACTTTGCTTCCCATCTCCTCTCCCGGGTGTTGCCAGAGGGGCCGCGACTTGTGGGTAAACCTGCAGCCCAGACTATCCTTACATTTAGAGTCTCTAGTGAACACCAGGTCCCGCTAGACTCTGCGCCTTGGCACTCAACAACCGTCTCGCTCCTACAGCCACCCTGGTAATCACCTCAGGTAATCCCAGCGTGCCGTAACAGAAGGTAGATAGGACAATCTGTTACAGGAACTGTGCATGCCAAACAGTGAGCTGTCTCCCTGGTGCACAAGTATGACATATTGCGGATTGTGTGGACAGATTGTTGTATGGGGCTGGGAAAGACCTAGCAGTCTTGGTGTTTGTTGGTATCAGTGACCGAGCTGGATGAAAATGGAATGTCCTAAAGAATGATTTCAGGGAAGCAAACTTAAGCCAAGGACATCCAAGGTAGTATTTTCGGAAATACTACCTGTGCCACATGCTAGTCCAGGAAGACATCTGGAGATTAGGGAGGTTAATGCATGGCTAAATGTAGGAAGGATTGCTTTGGATTTTTAGAACACTGGGCTGATTTTCTGGTGAGATGCCATCTTTATTGTCATGATGGATTGCACCTGAACAAGGAAGAGGCTGCTGTGCTAGGGGAGATGATGGTTAGAAGGTTGGAGGAGATTTTAAACTAGGAAGGGGGCAAGCAAGTATATATAGGATAGACATTGAATGTAGTAAGGGGAAATTTTATAAGTGTCAAGAGGGTGGAGAGGTGGGAAGGGGAAGAGCAGCCATTAAGGAGGGGCCCTTGTTAAAATCATTAAGAAAAACAGCATTATCAAAGGTAAAAGGATTAACAAAGGGAGGCAATAGACTTAAGTGTATGCATGCAAATGCAACAAGCCTGTCAGATAAAATGGGTGAGTTAGAACTAGTAGAAAAGAAAGAGCAATATGATATTATAGGTATTACTGAGACATGGTGGGGTGATACACAGGACTGGACAGTCAACTTCAATATGTCTTTATGTTAAGCTAATGTTAATATCAAGTATACAAGAAATTATTTAAGAGGGTATTGGCGATAATATAGAGGCATTGTGGGTGGAAATATCAAGTGGATTAAAAGTTCAAAGAAGTGGCTGATAAAGACATGCTATAAACCACCAAATATTAGTTTAATTAAGGAAGCCCAACTTCTACAGCAAATTGAAAAGGCTGCACAGTTAGGTCAAGTTTTAATTATGGGGGATTTCAATTATCCGGACATTGATTGGAGTACTGAGACTTGTGGTACAGTTACGGGAAACAGGTTTCTGAACACGCTAAAAAACCACTACATGTTCCAAATAGTAGACAAACCAACTAGGAACCAGACTATACTGAACCTAGTAATAACAAATAATGTAGACGTTATATTAAATATTCAAATAAGGGTGCACTTGGAAAACAGTGATCATAATATGATCACAATTGAAATTAGTTTCCAGAAGAAACAGTATAAGGCATCAACTAGGACTTTAAATTTTAGAAAGGCAAATTTTAATATGCTAAAGGAGTCTATAAAAGTCATAGACTGGGATGCAGTTTTTGAAGGAAAACATACAGAAGAAATGTGGGCTGTCTTCAAAATGTTGTTGGAAACATATACATATAAGTTCATACCTATGGAAAACAAACATAAGAGAATCAAATCTAAACAGATGTAGCTAAATAAAAAAGGTAAGAAAAGGAATTAAAAAGAAGAAAGTTGCCTTTAAATTGCTTCAATCTGAAGGGACTGATGAGTCCTTTCGTGTCTCTAAAATGCACAAAAAAATGCAAAATTAGATTGTAAAAAACAGAAAATGAAAATCAAGTTTCAAAAGAAAGTAAGACAAACCCTAAAAAGTTATTTAAGTATATAAATGGCAAAAGGATCATTAAAGAAAATATAGGACCCCTAAAAAGTGAGATGGGTGGATTGATCAATGATGATAAGGAAAAAGCAGAGGTATTAAACACTTTCTTTTCTTCAGTATTTACTAGAGAGGAACAAATGGTGGGAATAATACATAAGAACGAAAATGCAACCATACAACTTAATACTTGTCTGACAAAGGAAGAAGTCCAGAGGCCATTGAATAAAATAAAGCTCCAGGTCTTGACGGTATACCCAAGGTTTCTTGACTAAACTCAAAAATTGCTAAACCGTTTTCCTTAATTTTCATAGATTCAATTTTATCAGACTGTGTACCAAAGGATTGCCGTATAGCAGATGTAGTGTCATTGTTTAAAAAGTGGATGAGATCACAACCGGGTAATTATAGACCTGTAAGTCTGACATTGATAGTTGGAAAACTGTTGAAAGGTAAACTAAGGGATAATATTTAGGATTACTTGGTTTGTAATAAGATATCATGCCAGACTAACCTAATTAAATTCTATGAGGAAGTTAGTTTGAGCTTAGACCAGGGTAGTGCAGTAGATGTGATCTACTTAGATTTTGCAAAAGCCTTTGATACAGTGCCACACAAGAGGTTGGTCCACAACATAAGGGGTCTAGGAAACAACATTTGTACCTGGGTCAAAAACTAGTTGATGAATAGGAAGCAGAGAGTTGTGATAAATGGAACATTTTCTAATTGGTTAAAAGTTTTACGTTTTTAATATATTTATTAATGACCTTGGTGATGGTTTAGAGAGCAAAGTTTCCATTTTTGCAGATTACAGTAAACTATGTAAGGTAATAGAATCAAACCAAGATGTAGCTTCTCTACAGATTGACTTGAATAAAGTGGAAAATGATTTAAATATAAGATAAAGCATGTAGGGATCATAAACAAGCATGCATTCTATAAATTAAATGGGGTAAATTTAGAGGAATCTTTAATAGAGAAGGGTTTGGGAGTGATCGTGGACAACAGACTTACCAATAGTGCTTAATGTCAAGAAGCATCTGCATGGGCCAGTAAAGTATTAGCATGCATGAAAAGGGGCATATATGCAAGGGAAGACAGTATAATTTTGCCACTATATAAGGCCTCACTTTAAATATGGAGTTCGGTTCTGGGCAGCACTCCATAAAAAAGACAATTTGGAACTAGAAAGGGTTCATAGAGGGGTGACAAAATTGATAAAGGGTATGGAGTCATTGAGCTATGAGGAATGACTAGTTTAGGCAGATTTTAGATAAGAGGCGTCTAAGAGAAGATATTATTACAACATACAAAGACATCAAGGGTCAATACAGAGAACTTTCATGGGAACTTTTTACCCCAAGGACTGTACAAAGGACACAGGGTCATCCACTAAGGTTAGGGATGTTTACAGCAAGGACAGTCAACATATGGTATTCACTGCCAGGGAATGTTGTGACTAGAAGATTCACTTGATATGTTTAAGAAAGAGTTAGACATTTCAGTAAGGATTTTTTCAGATTGGAGGTTGCTTTTTCTGGATAAATTTCAAATATAGAGATAGGGATCGCATGGATTCCATAATAGATTGAACTTTATGGACTAGTGTCTTATTTCAACCTCATCAACTATGTTACTATGTAAAATATCTACAAGGAATTTCCTCTGTGACCAAAGGTTCTATACTCACTTAAAGTTTTAGAGCAAGAGGTACAAGATACTTTCTCAACCTTTAATGATATTATATCAACACTTTAACAGAATAGACCATTTTACGGTACCTGAGGAACATTTGGATTGACCATTCCCAACAGCACCTAAGAGTGGAAGACACAATACAAGTAATAATGTCAATGTAGAAAAATATACATAGGACAATATAGTACTTTAAATTAAAAACTCTTATCAGACTAACCTCATTGCTGTTACTCGCAGATAGAAGACGATGTGCAAGCAGCTGTATAAGAGAAACAAGACATTAAGAAACTACTTGTACAAAAAATAGAATATACATAGGTTATTTTTAGTATAGCTGTATTTTTATACACTTACTGGAATTGCAAGTGATGCACCAAAAAGTTGTGCAAGGATGACAAAAACCTTCATTTCCAGGTATTCCTGGAAATAAGACAATTTGGTAACTTTTACTATTTCATTATATAGATAGTAAACAAGAGTTATATAGTAGAATCATTATACTCTGTAAAGCATATATATAAAAATGTAATTCAGTAGAAAGTAAATTTATTTTATATTTTACATTGTCATTTTTTTTTGTAAGTAGCAAGCACTAGTCTTACATCACCATCTATGAATAAACAAGAAAATGATGTGACCACGTTTTTGTTATTACATTTCCACAGAGGACATGAGATCACCTTCTGAGGTTGGAATTAAACTGGACTGGAAACGTGGAATTGTTGACAACATAGCCTGGTATTTTTCACTGCTATAATACATTTCAATGTCAAATGTAACATAACTAACAGCTGCCCCTATTACAATCAGGACAGGCAGCAACATGGGCACTGACAGAGAGTTATTTGTTAACAGACCAAACAATCCTGCCAGTCCTGTCAAAATCTCGGGAATGTGTGTCTTTATGCGCAAACTACTAGACATATTACTTTTCATTCAGGATTGGAGCTGGTCTGCTTGCCCACTGCTGTGACCTTTGGGTGACAAATGGGCAGCATTCCCTAACCTGTTACTGCAGTGTTCACTGCCCGATGCTGTTGGTATCTTAATTTCACTGATGATTGCTTGTATGCTGTTGAAATCTTGTTTGGAAAAAGGATGGAGACTATGTGTTTGAATCGAAAGAATAAGTGATCACTCAGTTTACACCCCCATAAGCAGACCAATAATATATTAATAAGTATAGTTCCTTCCAAACAACTATACTCTACATAAAACTATTTGCTCCACATTGCATATTTAACCCATACAATAAAATAGTATTTTCTGTCTGAAAAGGTGCCTTTAGAGGTAAGGTGAAATAAAAATGATAAATTTATGGAAAATATAACTTTCTATCAAAAGTATCTCCAAAATAATATAACTATAACAAAAATCCATTACTGACATATTTTGTAATGCCAGGCATGGAAGAAATTTAATAATTCTAATATTTATTTGAAGTTGACTTACCTCAAGACTCAAGTGTCTTCCAAGTGTTCAGTTATCAAACAGTGACAGTAATATAACTGCTTAATGTCTAGTCCAAAAAGCAATGCTCCTCTTAAACCGGAGGCACAGACAGCACTGGACCAATGAGATTACAAAAACCATGACTCAATGGTTGATGGGTTATCATTAGGTGAACCACCTTATCTCCTGAATTTAAAGTGTTCTTTGTTAAAAAACAACAATTACTCAGTAATATTAACATTTTAAATGAATATTGTATAAAGCAGTGTAAGTGTATGATGGTCAATACTTTAAACCCTCTAAATTTTCTAAGAATGCTGATACATCATCCCACCTGCAAGCTCCCATGTTCTAAGAACATCATATATATGGAGACTTGCAATACAAGACAAACATACTGGATTATTAGATCTTTTCATGCTTTGCTAAATTTGGAGTTATAGTGTTGACCTCTGGACGTCACCTTTCTCACTTTCTTAACCCAATTATAAGTTTATGTAGTATTAAAAAGCATGCGTATTCATTTGTCTGCGTCAAAGAAACAGGAGTAATTATTATTGTGTGTGTCTATCACAATCACTTATAATTATTATAATTAGAGATTTGAGGAGATGAGCATTGTTTGGCTTTTAACTATGTCTAAATAAAGTATAAAGACCTCTAAATAACTGTAGTAGTAGGAAGGTTTTTGTAGAAATTTCTTCTACAGCTGTATGTTTTGTTAGCCAAAAATCTATTAATTATAATGTTTCTAATCCCAGTACATTCAGGTGCTTTTGTAAAAGGACAGGAAACATATCTGCAATATGAAAAATGTTGCATGTTTGTAGCTCTGTTTATCCTAATAAGATACAGGATCACTGAAATGTTTCTGTGTAAATGCTACACCCTAGTCAGCTATGAACTGGTTTTTAAGCAGGGCACACACTGGGGATTTCCATCAGATAATCTTAACAATCACATAATCAAAAGACCATTTCACCAGCTATCTTACCAGTGTGTACTGTCCAGAGTTCTCCTAATAGACACAGTACACACTCGCAAAAAGCAAAAGATAGTTCAAAGTTGATCTGGAATATTAGGAGCTCCAAAATATCACAGATGGTTTCAAAAGATTTTTTTGCATCTTTGAACAGTACACACTAGGAAGATTCCTAGATTTCATCTGTTGTAAACATAATTAGAGTTGAGAGGCGGCGTTTTCCAGTCCAAGTCTAAATAACAGTGTGATAATAAAGCTGGTCAGTATCTGTGTGCAGTAAGCAATTCAAAGATATATCCCTGCATGCAAAGAATACAATTAACTTGACTCCCCCCTGAAATCAACATCATTTTGCCCAGGAGTAACTTTCCTCTCTTATTTTCAATCTCTGAATCTGGTCCAGGATGCTTAGCATGCTATGTTGGGGTTTTGTTTTTGTTTTTTTTTGTTTTAACAATTGTTATATTTATTTCTCCCATAACCCAAATAATTTTTTTGTATTCTCCTTGTAGCAAAACTTGTAACCATTCTATATGTAAGATATAGTTTGGAGGCTCTTTCTGTATCCACATTTGGAGGATACACTTCCTTGTTACTGCTGATAGAATGAACAGGAGTTGCCTACCGCTAACTACCATTTATTACTGCCATCGGCTCCACTTTTTACCATTAATCATCAGTGTGGTCATTTGTATTATTTGTATTGTGTGCATGTTCATATGCTTTATTTTATCATTTATTTGTTTGAATATTAAAGATATTTTTATAGCTGCTCAGTTGGCACTGTTTTTCTTATTGTTTTTATTTTATTAGAGGGTAGACAAGACTCCTATACACAGCTGCTGCACGTAAGCACCTTTGGACAATTTTGCACTTAGAGGCAATATAGTTTTATTTTTGAATATGGCCCCATTTCAAAATTTAATCCACGACCCATGGCTGGACCAGACAATTTTTGACGCTTTCCGACGGTCGGACAGGTTAGTGCAGGGGAGGGGATGTACTTTACTAGGGTATGTTTAGGGTTAGGCTGTGGGGAGGGGATGGATGGAAGAAGGGGACACTTAGTGTTAGGCTGCAGGGAGGGGACAGATCGCAAAAGGGGAGACTTAGGGTTAGGCTGCAGGGAAGGGAGTCTTAGGGTCAGGCTGCAGGGAAGGGAGTCTTAGGGTCAGGCTGCGGGGAAGGGAGGTTTAGGGTAATTAAATGGGAGGGTTAGGGTAATGGAATGCGAGGGTTAGGCTAAGAATTAGCATAAGGGTTGGGGAAATACAGAGCAGCACTTACCTGTCTGCAGTGAGTTTCTGAGCAGTTCCGGTTTTGAAAAAGGGGGGTCGAAAACAGCCCTTTCGAAAAAGTGGTTGCTCATACCCATGTCTGCCATACCTGCTACATAGCAGCCATTTGGAGAAAAATATTCTCCATGAAAGATAGTGAGAAACATACCTCTTTAAGTATTTGCTTTCAAAGTGGGGCAAGAAAAGTTAAGAGTTTTGAGTAAGTGATCATTAGTAAAGTCTGAAGAAATCATCTATTACTGTGGTGTAGTGAGAACCAGTGCCATACAAAATTATGAGTATGAGGTAGTTTGTATTTGTCTCTTATGTATGACCTAAGTATCACTTCTTATTTGCGTAAGTCTGTTACAAATTACATTTTGCGAATGCCCCTTCTTTGCTAGCTCATAAAAAGGTATCAGGTTTTCACCTCTTTGCAGGGTTTGATTACCTGCTAGGCAACCTTGGCACCCAAAATCCTGGTCCGGCCTACTACCATATCCATTGAAATGCTATTGCTGGATGTCATCTCTGTTAATAGGATTATACTCACCGTTTCCCAGAAAGGCACTGAGCCACGGTGAATAGTGAACAGTATCTGAGGGAGATAGTGGGTCTACAAGGCAGGTATGAGTAGAGAATGGGAGCAGGTAGAACTTGGGGTATGTTTTAAATAGTTCAAGCATTGTTTACAGTTGTGAGATACAGATGGTAGCACCAGCCAGGTCATAAAATGCATGTGGTGTCACCGGAAAGAAGAGCAGTGTTTTCTCCAACTGGGGGTTAACACCTATAACATTTATCGTTAGTTGAGTGAAACATGTGGAGAATGCGTCATGGATGAGAAAATTGTACATCCATGAGTGCGAAAAAGACCAAACATCATGCGAGAATTAACTGAATCAGCAGCATCAGTGATTTTCCGGTGGTCTCAACATATCCCCAAAAAAGCGCAGTATTGGAATGAACATTGTGAAAAATGCCTTTTAATACCTACCGCCCACTTTTGTATCTTTGGTGATGGTAAAATTTAGTTACCACCCACCAGTGCCACACAATTTAGCGCAAGCAGAAACTAATTTTGAGGGGAGAGTTTGTACAACCCCCTTTTCTCCCTCTAATCTATTCTATATAACCCCATTATCTCCCCTTATATATATCCTATATAACCCCCTTTTCTCTCCCTGTATCTATCCTATATTCCCCATTTTCTTACCCTGTATCTATCCTATATACCCCCTTTTCCCCCCTGTATGTATCCTATATATCCCATTTTCTCCCCATGTATCTATCTTATAAACCCCATTTTCTCCCCCTGTATCTATCCTATACACCCCTTTTTCTCCCCCTGTATCTATCCTATATATCCCATTCCCCCCCCCGTATCTATCCTATATACCCCTTTTTCTCCCCCTGTATCTATCCTATATATCCCAT
>WWET01001418.1:193713-209631 GCA_011038615.1 Limnodynastes dumerilii | reverse complement strand
CGTAATCTGCGCATCGTTTCGATACGTAGATTGCGTATATGCGGTCTAAAAGACAGCATATACGCAATCTACATATCGAAACGATACACAGATTATGTACAATAGCTACTACACATGCGCAGTCGCTATTGTTCATTGAATTACGTCTGTCTATGGAAGACGGACGTAGTTCTGGATCCGGCTCCAGATCACTATATCTTTCTTCCCATTGGAGAGCTTGAACTTTTGGACAGCAGTGTGATAATTGAAGTTGTATTAGCCAATACCAATATCTGTGTGAAGCACGGATTCGGCAGATCCCTATCTGTACTACTCCCTGCAATAGACGCTGCTGCAGATCTATGCACTATGCTGCTCTGACAGTTTTGAAGGTATACTTTTAAGCATGTCAGAGCAGCTTTGCACATGGCTCTGCAGCAGTGCCATAGAGAGCGCTGCCTCCCCCCTCCCCTCTTCTGCTAGGATTATCAGTCCCAGCAGTGGAGGTGTAAGGTGCCGATAATAGGACATTTCCCTTGCGGGAAATCGTCCCGTTTATCGGCCCACCCCCTGCTGGGACCGATAATCGTTGTAGTGTATGGCCAGCTTTAGACAGACTGGCTAATGGTTTGCCGGATTTATTGCACCATCTATAGAATTTGTTTTATGTGAAATCTAGTTTTTATAGTATACTAAGTTGTCCTTCATAGGATCAGAGCTGTAGATCAAAAAAGTCACCTGCATCGTGCGCCGCTGTAGTTCTGCCAAAATTCCTTTCCTTCTGTTGTCCTGGTAAAAGATTATATGATCCGGCATAACTGACCTTGTGGCATTCCAAAAGAGATTGGGATTATCTCAGTGTTCTAGGTTATCATCCACCAACACAAGCCACCTGGAGTTCAGAAGCGCTTGGAAGTCATCAGAATCTTACAGGTAGGTTGTGTATCGCCAAGGGAGGTGGCAATATCTTTAATGGCCTCTGTAGTGATTCTAAAAATTAGGCGTGCTATGTTGATTGATGAAAGAAGGTTTTCTTTTAATTATAGGATAGGAGACATAAGGGTCCTGATCCAGATCTACGCTTGCCGGCGTTAAAATGCCGGGTGCAAGCATAAGATCAGCTGAAAAGCCAATCAGTGCATGCGCCGGGCAGATGTTGCAGCGATCGGGCGTCTGTAGCAGCAGCGTAGTAACACTGGAGGGGGCGTTTCCTAGCGTTACTACGCTGCAGTTAGTGCAGGTAGGCGGGGGGAGGGTAATGAGGATGGGAGGGCGGCGTTAACACTTGCTTACGCCGGCTGAAGTTAGGGTACCCTTCACTAGCGTAAGCAAGTGTTAATAAGTTAGGACAAGGGGGAGTGTTTGGGGTGTGCTGCGATGTTACGCTGAGCGTTAGACCGCTCAGTGTAACATCGTAGCTCTGGATCAGGCCCAAGATGAGAAACCTTGACTGAATGTTTCATGTGTTATTTGATCATGCAACCTCACCTTTCTTTTTCATTATGTGTGCTGATTTTACAGCCTTTCCTACGGTTAGGTTAAGGAAATTTATAAAAAAAATGTATAAGCTCTCTTCAATACCCCAAATATTTCATTATATACCCTTTCCACTTAAACCTCCACGAATGCTGGTGCCCTTTACAGTATATTCCAGGGAAGTGTGGTATTTGACAATGTTCATTCACCTGGTACCCTGAAGGAGGTGATGAGGGAAAAAGACATTTAGGGGATCATTCTGTAATGAAACCATTGACACTTAGAACTAAGCTCTCCTTAATTAATAACTATGAACCTGATTCACGCTTAAGAAGGCTTTAGGTTCTTAATTATACGCAACTAGTAGCAAGGGCTACCTTAACTTTAGATTCTTAGTTGTGTGCGTCGGGTGGCCAATTAAGAACGTTTCATTCTAACTGTGCCCAGATTTCCTCATTTAAATGCCTCCCTGCATTCAAACTTCTTATCTTCATCATTAAGTTTTCCCAACACGTCCCTTCTTTCTTAAGTCACTACGAACCTAGAAGAAATAGGTTTGTAATGGTGATTCAGAGTCATCCCGTTCTTATGTCCTACGTAAATTGCGTATATTATGCAAGCGCGGTATATCCCTTCTTAAGTATACGCACCTAAAAAGCTGAATTTTCTTAACTGTGAATCAGGTCCTATGTTGTCAATTATCACATATACAAAATTTTTATCGGTGTCTTAGAATAAACTCTACATTAAACAAAGAAAGATGCCGCTGTTGTTCTTAATTGAGTTATCCTAAAGGAAACATTGTTTCAGTCTTCAGTCAGCACAAAGAGACATATGTTTCTTTTAAGTTCTCTGATATATGTTCAGAATAGTGCACCAGAACTTGGAAAGCCTACTGCCTATTTACATCCTATCACCGACCTATGGAAAAAATCCATCTTATCAGAGCTACAATATCAGATGCACCATTTTGGCTGAGACTGTGGATTAAAACACATTAACAAGTTGCTATGTGCTCTAATACAGTCCCTGTTGTAAAGTAAAAATTATGATGAGAATAGTATGTCATGTAATAGATAAAAAAAAAAACACTTCTTACCTATAATGGCAATTCCTACACATAGTTTATTACTCTTATATGAATAATTCATAATTACATTTATATGTTACTTGTACAGCAATGGAGTTATTGTGGAATTCAGTACTACATATTTTAGACTATCTTAAAGGCAACTAGGTAACATTTGCCTCTTGTTCTATCAAACAATAGAGGCCTGATCCATACTCAAACATAGAAGAATGTATTCTGCATTTTTTCTGCAGATACTTTATTTGCTCCAGTGAGCCCATCGCAAAAGCACTGTGGTTTACTCTTATGTAAGATGGAAATATTGGTTATGCTTTGTGTGAGTGCTTAACTGACATTCAGAATATAGATCCGAATAAAATTAGATTATTTTTATAATTTCATTTAAATTTAAAATTTTATTTAAATTGAATGTATTTATATGCAGTATTTCCATACCTTTATTGATACGATCATAAAATACGATCATAGAGTTGTGGAGTCTCAGTCATCAGCAGATTCCTGGACTTTGACATGCCCTGTGGTTGGTGCAAATATTTATCTGCTAACTGTGCTTAATTAAGGTAATGTTCAGGTCTGGATTGGACCCATATTTTTTATAACAACACCCTTACTGTATATAGACTATATTAGACCTCCCCGCATTTGAATGTAAGTGTTCACAGAAGTGAGTTGGGTTTGTACCTGAAACATCGTAATTGTGTGAGCTTGTGTTCTAGGCATGCGCTGTGAGTAGGTACACTGAGCTATCCTACCAATTCTTGACCTGTTGTGTTATTTTGTGGGCTTAATCTCTTTTCCTTATTTCTTATTAAACACTCTTTTGTGCTGCTCATGACCAGCGTCCATATTTTACAATTGTCAGTTTAAATAAAATACGTTAAATACTGGATGTATTTTAACTTAAAGACCATAAATATTTTATGGTTATCTCCATTATTTGATAAATAAAATGATCATGGTACAAACTGACATCTGGAGATCTATGAGTGACATGTTCAACTAATGTACCAACTGAATCAAGCACACAGACCTGTAGAGGGACAAGGATATTGTGGTACCATTTCCAGACAATTCCTTCTACTTAGATTTTAAGCTAAACTGTAAAGTTAACTGTAAACTGTAAATTGTTTCACAATAATATGAAGTTTTCAAAAGATAATCATTTTGTAATTACATAAATATTTGAACCATATAAATGAGTTAATATAAAAAATGCACAATTATATTAGTAAATACACACATTCCCGATGAATAGTCGTTATTAACTATGAAAATGGCAAATGATAGGTTTTGCAGTGGAATATTTATTTTAGTCCTGCTTGAAGTCAGAGATTGAGGTTTGCAGTATTTTTGTGAATATTCAGAACAGGAGGTTTTCATCAATATCACCTGTAAAATAGTGAGTAAGTATTAAGTAAGTGTTAGTGGAACATTAAAAAATACATTTATTTTATGTAGAAATATATAACAAAGTAAATGGATTTTCAAGAATATAAACAGTTGAAAAATATCTATAATCTAGATCAATAGTCTGATCATTAGTAACCGATCATTGGTACGACCTCACCTAGAATACTGTGTTCAGTTCTGAAAGCCATATCTCCAGAAAGACATAAATACATTAGAGACTGTGCAAAGAAGAGCAACTAAAATGATCCATGGCCTGTGTCACAAAACATACCAAGAAAGGCTAGAGGAACTATACATGTATAGCTTGGAGCAGAGAAGTGAGAGGGTGGATATGATAGCAGCTTTCAAACATATCAAGGGTTGTGACTGGCTAGAGGAGGGTACCATTTTTCAAAAGAAGAGGTGTAATAGAACACGAGGGCATGAATATAAACTGGAGGGTGGTAGATTTAGAGGAAATCTATGTAAAAATTACTTCACTGAAAGGGTGATAGATAAGTGGAATAGCCTCCCATCTGAGGTGGTTGAGGCTAACACAGTAAAACAGTTTAAACATGCTTGGGGTAAATATAAGGATATCCTAAATCTTAAACTAAATAAAGGGTAAATAGGGTCTAGGGTCAGTATAGTTTTAAATAAACAACTGGGCAGACTAGATGGGTCATGTGGCTCTTATCTGCCGTTACTTTCTATGTTTCTTTGTTTCTATGAAAAAATTAATTAAGTTGCAGTTGCTAGTCTATTAAAAATTATGTCCCTCATGTCCCTCAATGAAGACAGCGCACCATACTTGAAAAACACTTGTTTATGCTCATACCTTCTTTGATTCCAAAACAAATACACCATTCTCGCAGAGAGATGTGTCTATCATTGTTTCTGTTACATTCTTGAAGAAATGCTGTCACACAATGTTCCATCGGCATTAGAGGTGCGCGCAATGGAGCCAGTTCTGAGCGTGTCAGAAGCCTGCAATAACAAACAAATATATCAAGTAAGCAAAAATAGGAAGCCAATTGTTGTCCAATTTTGGCAGGAAGCAGAAGATACAGAAATAAGGGTACATTAGATATTTAGCCAAGGAAATAACATTATTACTATTATTATTATTATTATTATTTTTATTATTATTTTAATAAGCTCTAGAAATCAAGAGAAGACGAGCGACGGTCAATAAATATGGAAAACAACACCCTAATTTTGCTAATTGAATTGGAAGTTATGGTCACAGGTGACAGGGAATGTAAGTAGGAGGGAAATCTGGTAGGTACAGACATCACAACATCACAATACATTTTACATCTACTAGTGGCAACCGAGGGGTTAAAATTCAGCACAAGGGAAATTAAGCCCCCTGCAGTGTGACCCCCTCATTGGCTGGTGCCCTGAGTGATCTGAGGGGGCCAATGGGAAAGCTGAGTGAGGTTTCCAATGGGTGTCATGTGGGTGGAGTCCCTGGAGAATGCATTTAAGGGGTTGTGGGGGTGGTCTGTCCCTCTTCAGCCTGGGACCCATGGAAGGTCTGCACCAATACGATTTACATCTACTAACTGTTGGGAGTGGGTGGGTGTTGTCATTTCAGGGTATACCTGGTGAATGAATAGTGCTTAAGTAGAGGACTAGATTTTTATTTGGGACTATGTAGTGGAGATGGAAAAACATGTTTATAGTAGAAAGAATCATACAAGTAGCATTAACATTCTTGGATAGTTGTATATTGCAGTATTGAGCAATAAAACCAAAATGACCATGCATTTAGAGCAGCATTAGTGATGACCTTGGACCAGATCCACACTTAATAAAGCCAGATGAATTCTGCACGCAGGATGCGGAATTCGGCTCTCAGACTGGCAATGGGCATGTGCATACCAGATGTTCCATGACGTGTCTCAATATGTACAGAACTTAAAAATCTGTCTAAACTCTGTCCTCCGTCCAACTAAGAAATACCAAGCACAACTTAGACAGTAATGTATTCCTTTAACCCAATATGTGAGTTTTTAAAAGATGAAATACATATGTGATGTAAACTTACCTGTCCACTAAGTGTTGATCGAGTTGGTGAAATTGCCAGTGAACTGGATATATGTACATATGGTAGTTTTTTTGAAAATCTTTTACCAGAAGATCAATGTTATGATCACCCTCATGCAGTCTCTTCTCATTTTCATAGATTTTCTTTACCTGTTAAGAGAAATCTTTTGTGTCATACTTCTTTTCAGAAAGGACATATTAGGGATTACTGATCAATTCAAATCCCTCCAAATTGATTTTATATTGTCTGCACACCTGTAATATGGAAACTGGAGCACCTGGAGAAACCCACACAGATATAGGGAGAACTCCACACAGAACTCAGGACATCAGCGCAGTGTGACAGAAGCGCTAGCACATGCTGTCCCCCATTATAATTTTCACCCAGCTACTCACTATCATTCCATGCCTATTATTTTCACTCATGTACTACCCTCTTCAGATAATCCACTCCTATATCCTCTTAGTCTCTTCTTACCCTTGTTCCCTAGAGCCTGCTTTTACCTCTAGTCCCATCTATCACCTTGGTTTTCACTATACTCCTTTACCCACTGTTCTCTCTAGCCCCCTTACATGCACTATTCTTTTTCTTTAGCCACCTCTAATTCACCCTTTTCTATACTGTCCCTAAGGCCCTTTCTATACACTGTTACCTCTAGCCCCCTCCCTGTGCTGTTCCGTGCTGTCTTATCTCTACACTGTTTCCTACAGTCCCTTCTTTAGACTGTTTGCTATAGTCTCCTGTTTTCAGTCTCCCCACTGTTTTCTATATACTCCTCTCCATTTTTCTTTTTAACCTCTCCACTTGGATCTCTTTAAGCCATTTTCCATTGTTCCTAGACTTCCTCTTCTTTTTGTCATGGGCACCTCTATCCCCCTTACTCCTTCTAGTCTTTTTTTAAATTACTCTCTTAGATTCGATTCTTTTCTTGTGATTCCCCCCCCCCCTTCCTCCAGGCATCTCCAAAAGGCCTAATGGTCACCAAGAAGACCAGATTACCCAAAGCTATTTTAATAACACTGGTAACATGCATAGAGCCCCATGGGTCCATATTCCAAGACTATATATTAGCTCACCTTATTTCTCTGCTTCTCCGACAGAAGGCCCCTACTTTCCAGACCCCTTTCATAAAGTTGTATAAGAACGTTTTTCAGCCAATCTCTCATTCTGAATGGAAAATGTACAAGTTCATACTTTGTACATGGAGGGATATCTGTGAAAAGGGCAGAATCATACCAAATAAAATCATTAAAATGTTAAATAACTTTAACTGAATTTGAAATGCTTAAAGTTAGACTCATACTCATGTACAATATAACTCAACTGTTCTGCTGATGTTTTATTGGTTATTTGGTGATCTGTCTGCAATATGATTAGATACAAAATCAAATTATAAGTCAATTTTAGAAAACAGACCCTATAACTAACTACTACAGTGCTAAATGTAGAGAAAGAATCAGTTAAAACTAGCTTAGAAACTAAAGCACAGCCTTTGCTGATTCCACTGCTGTTTCTCAAGCCCTGGGACTGCTGTGGCAGGAATAAGATAATAGCTTGCTACAAGGGGTTAAATAAACTGCAATGTTTCAAGAATCATGAAGTAACGAACTGAAAGCTGCATTCTCACGGTTTCATGACTTTTTTGTGTGACCTGCTGCTTCCCTTTAGTTGAAACTAACAAAGTGCACTCTGAAACACCTTATTTCTGGATTCTGTGTTTGATCACCACCTTAGAATGTTTACCCAAAGCAATCGCAAATAAGGTTCTTCTGTAACATTAACTGCAGATTTTTATTGCTCTATAAAGTCACATTCCATGCTGAAATTATGCAGTATCTAAAAATTTTATTTAGTTTTATATATTTTTTATATATTTTTATTATTATTATTATTATTATTATTATTATTATTATTTTTATATTTAATGTTTACAGGTTGCCTTACATTTGCATGGTCCTTGATAGTCCAGATGAAGGTGATTGCCTTCCTTGGTACCTTGAAGCTTACATTTTGTGGCAAAAAGGTGACATGCGCTGTTATAAGTCTTGTTGTCTGTGCCACAAACCTGAATATGCCAAAACAATTATTAAGTAAATAGTTCAAATATAAATTAACATGTATAAAAAAATAATAAAATTAACTTTTGTTTTGTTAAATCTTTGAATAGGACAGATCATTTCTGGATACTGATCCTAAGAATTTTGACATGCTTATTTCCAGTAAGGAAAACTTCCAATACAGCTGTAGGTACACAAAAATGTTGTTGATTACTACTTCTGCTCTGCTACCATTATATTAATAGGAATAGTTATAGTGTGGGATGACTTCATGAACTGATTCTTTCTTTTTGTCTCTCCCATTCATGACTAGATTACCCTAGTCATGACCCTCCTTCCTTACTGTATATCTATAAAATGTAGACTATATATATTACTTCTTGGGGAAATCATAAATTATTTATGCAAATGATATGTTGTCATGGAAAATAAATAGTTTTCTTTACCCTCAATAAATACATTGATATATACTTAATAAGTATTAATCACTTACACGATCATTTACGTTAACAGGTAGACAATTGTCTTTATCTTGACAAGTGCAGAAAGGGTTCCTTTGTCCATCAATTTTACATGTCATACCCCTTTTACAGTTAAAATCTTTGCATGGATCTGTTAAGAAACATTACATTCAACACTGAAACTGCAATTCACTTATGACACCCTGTGGGAAATGAGTTGCATTGCAAGACTCTGCCCATACATTATATTGCATGCAAGTATAAAATATTAACTAACATTTGTTCATTTTGATAATGCTGATACACAATACACAGATTCTCTTTAAGACCGCGTATACGCAATCTACGTTGCAACAAGTAATGTAGATTACGTTACAAAATTACTGCGCATGCGCAGTAGAACATATCGGAAAACTTCAAAGCTCTGGCCCAATATCTCAACTCTATACGCAGTTAGGTTACTTACCAGAAGATGTGTTTGTGTCTGAATTACTATGGTGCACTCCTTCTATATCAGTAACAGAATCCTTATATAAGAAAAAAAATGTAAACACAATTTAGTAGCATTACATGCTGTAAAAAATAGTTGTTGTTTTTTTTATTTATACATACAAGAAGGTCATGGTCCCCATGAAGATCACTGCTATTAAGAAGAGTTATAGGGTTCTTGAGAGATTTGGGTGTAGCTGAAACACTATACATATTAATTTCTTTTTGGTCATTGTCAGTGATTTCGCCTGTATAGTCAACCTGTGGCACATCCCCTCTTAATATGGAAAATTCATCATCATTAATGTTATCCTTCAGTTGGTGATGATGCTTTTCCTGTTCCTGAGAACTTTCTTTATGACTAACAGTAATATTGCTTGAAAGTATTTTCAAGTTTGCATCATTTTCTTCATGGATCAAATTTAGATTTTCATTCTTCCTGCTGTTACCATCATCCTCATTATCACTGATGTGAATTTCACTTTGCAAATGATCATGGTTTGTTTTTTTAACATTGACTATCTTGTGTGTTTCATCTTTTACACTTTCATTACTTGTGTCATATTCTTGATTTAAAACATATTTTATGTCTTCATCTTCTAGCATATCGATGTATCCTTTGTTATTATTTTCATACAGTTCTACACCATGAATTTTGAAATTTGGTAGAAAACTATCAAGTTGCTCTGAGAGTTCACCTGAAGGAAACCTGCCTTTGCTTTGATATTTGTTACTCTCTGACTCTCTCTGACTCTTTGATGTTTCTGATTTGTCTTCTGAAGCTTTGGTGTTTATCCATATTTCATCTTCATTTTTGTCTTCATCTTCTACACTATCTTCATTTGTTTCTTCCTTTTCATATGGCATAGGGTTATTTTCCAAGAGAGGTGGACTCATGTTATCCATTGCTCCAGTATTTGGAAATGATAAAGATGAAGTGAAGTTTGACTTAGATTCAGAAACTTCTGTTAGACTGCTGCCTATTTTATGAGAGTGATGTTCAATACTCTGTAGGTCATGTCCTTGTTCAATGACTCCAAACTGCTGACTAACATCTTTATCTTGATTAGCATCATTAAGCTCTTGCATGCTTTCATTTAGCTAAATGAAAGGAAAAGAATATCTGTAATAACTACACAATGCCCTTATCCTTATTCTACATGGGTAACTATTCTAGATTTTCCTTAGTTTTAACATGGGAGAGAATTGTCTTACGGTACCTATCATATAATGTACTTTAATACAGTAAACAAATATTTGCAATAATACAGGATGTTATTTACGGAATTTGCCTCTGATCTTCACTTACCTATTGTCTAAAAATGTGCCTTATGGTTTTGTACTGTTTTTGTTTATATTTCCCCAAATATTGTATATGTTAAATAATACATTAAATTAGTTTAAGTTATTATGTTTATGTAAAGAAAACAATATTTGTTAATAATTTATTCATACATGAGTATGTATTAACTAAAATTAATTAAAATAAACATATTAATTCCATATACACAATAATATTATTGTATTTTAAAAACTTGAAATAAATAAATGCTATGAGCATTTATTTTTATTTTCAATTTGAACATACAATGATATTACTGTGCAAATGCAATAAACAGTTATTCTATGATCTTTCTATAAAACAGCCAATATTTATGTAGTTGTGCAGATTGTATTTCGTTATTGTAATATACAGTATAAACTAAGGTTATTATAATCAATTTTGGTCCTGGTGCACCACAAGCAGGATGCCTCTATTCTTGAGTGTCCATTACCCTCATTGTGCTTGGTTTTATACAAAGACCATAGAAAAAACTGTTGATTGCAAATGCCCTGTAATATTGTATGTTTAAAATATGAAATAAATAAAAATAGAAAGCTCATAGATTTTATTTATTTCAAATATATATAAAAATATTTCAAATACAGTAGGGGTATGGACTGGAGGGTTATCTGTTGCCAATCAAACAATAATCTTCGGATAGCTCTGACATGCAGCGGAGTCCTTGGAAATAGCATTGCATTGTGAAATTAGATTTTTAAACAGGCTAATATCTGCAAAAAGCAATATCCCAGTGTCTTCTTCATTTATGAGTGTGTTCTGTGTCCCGACCTGAGTTGCAGACACCTTCAAAATTTTGCAATGGGGCCCACAAAGTTTTAGTTATGCACCTAATTGTTAACATATAGTTAATTTTACTTATTTGATGAACAAAAAAAATAACTTTTCTTTCATGTTTCAATATGAATGATGTCCCCTATAAAGAAAAATAGGTCTATGATAAATTTTGAATTATCAGTTCCATGCCAAGTCGTTGAGTAAAAGGCATACTAAAAGTGTGAAACTGTGCTCTATGTCTAGTATCTATATACCTATATAGCTATATTTGGTAACCAGTCGTGGCTAATTGGGCTAAAGTAAAACTAAGCACTTCAAACACTTTAAAATTAGAACCCCTTTCTCATTTTACTTTACATCTAACAGAAATCTTAACATTGGCCATATCACTTTCTTTGAGCATGAATAAATTTAATGGTGTAATCTGGAAAGATTATTTTTTTAACACAAATGTATCCAAATTTAGCATTAGAAGTTGGGTCCAAAGTAATTGCTCTATTGTCTTACACACGCAGTTAAAAGATGTGATGGCGTATATCCCATTTCTTGCACAGATAAATGGGGACAAGATGAGAAGATAGAAGAAATTAATTTAAGATCATACCAATATATTGCAACGCACATGCAACATGTCCGATGCACTGAAAAAGTCGGATTAAAAATATATATACAGTCAGTTCGTTATTGGCCAGATAAGGTACTTTTATAACATTTGTTAAAGCATCTGTATGGAACATTACTGATAATGGCCTAGATTCACAACCTCGGGCGTTTTACACATACGTCCTTAAATTACTGATAATAGCTACTCCGCATGCGTAGTAACTATTTTACATAATATACAAATCTTTTGTTATGTAGATTGCGTATATGCAGTCTTTAAGACCGCATATGCGCAATCTACGTAACAAAACGATACGTAGATTACGTAAAATAGTTACCACACATGCGTAGTAGCTATTATCGGTAATTTAAGGACGTATGTGTAATATGTCCGCGGTTGTGAATCTAGGCCAAGGATACCTGCTGCAGATCATGAAAACTAGTGCAGACAAGAACCGAGCTATAGAATATTAAAAATAAATATATATACTTACAGATGATGCAAAACAGACCCATGTAAGAAAAACTATAAAAATCATAGAATTCATTTTTGCACACCTGTTAATAAATGGAAAAACATTAATTTATATAAAATAATGAAATGTAATATAATATATAATTTATGATTTATATCCATGGAAAGTTGAAGTTGTTTTAGGAGTATTTTTTAAGACTGTGTAAAGATATTTGTGAACATATACGATCAGTTGATAGTAGGTTAATCTTAAGACATTTTGTATTAAATGTGTTAAAACTTATCTATCAAAAAGCTGCAACTGATATATTTTGACATTAAAGGAAATATAAAACTGTACATTTTTTTCATCATCTGTACATATTTGGAAGCACTTAGCTACTCACCTGGAAGTCATATCCATCTATTCATCAGGTACTCTTGAAATTCTCCAGAATGTTGCTCTCGAAAACTTTAAGCAGATAACAGGAGACTGAAAAGCAGGACCTTTACAAGTGAGGCTGTTTCCTATTCCTTTTCTTACCCAAACAGGATTAGCAGAAGTAGATATGCATTCTTGCATTACCATTTCATTTGCTTCTTTGATAAGTGCATAAGTGAATTCCAAAAAGTGACACTTTTATGCTATACACTTATGTTTCATTACATTAAATGACTGCTTAGGAGATAACTACAGTAGATGTTATTGGAAAATATGAATTTATAAATAATTATTGTATAAAACTAAATAATTATTGTATAAAACTAATGCATAGTTGACAAAAGTCTTCATTATTATGTAATTTAATGTATGTCTATCAAATAGCAAAAAACACAGAGCCATTACCTTGAAGTGTGTGAAAGTCCTCAATATAATCAGGATTCTGTGGTTAGCAGCACAAGTAATAACACAGCCAGTTAGAATACCTTGTAAATCCCTTTCTCTTTGTGATTGTTTATTTGGCTGGAAGTTATTGGAAGGCCAGCGAAGTTGAAATTTTGCTGGCCTGTCATAGACCAACAGAGCAGAACGTGATAGTGGTGTTAGAGACAAATGCTTCTGTTTTTTAACAATATTTTAGTGGAGCATAAAAATACATACAGCAACAGTTGTGAAAGACAGATATCAGTGCACAGCAATGTACTATACAATATGCAGTAAAATATATGATATCAATTCAATACACATCCAATACAGTATGTGGCTAAATAATAGAAACTGGAGGCAAATAGCCAATATCTGAGATTGTACATTACTTACTATGTAATCTCCAGAGTTGCTTAGTAATCAAAAGTTGAATCCTCAAGATCCAGACCTCTATACATTATTGACATCCCATGAATTTCAGACAGCAGAGCAGATACAAGTGCAAGGGGGAGGGTTTTTAAACATTTAAATAACAGAGTATAGGTACTTCGTTCAGAATTCTGTTCAAGAAAGTGGATTAGTCTCCTATACGCTGGCACGAAAGGCTGAAATCCAGTATCAGAGCTCCAAATGCAGCCCGATTGATACTCTGGATGTGGTCCTCTGTTTCATGAATTAACATACAAGATAACCTTTATAATGCTACATTTATGAAGGGAATTTTTTTTTCAGTAGAATAACATCCAATTCCAATAACTTTCAAGAGTAATGAAATACATTTATTCCACTAACATCAAAGGGTAACTAAATGCTTTTTACAGATGATATTTCAGAGGTGTTGAACTCAGAGAGTATTTAAATTTACCACGTCTGCAGCTCCCTGCCAGAGTATTAGTATTGTTTCCGACAGCTTCTAAGTGGCTGCTTACTGTTGACTTTCTGACATTCCTGATTTTTACTTTGCCGACTTATCTTAACTATGATTTAGTAGTAAACAAAAAAGTGATAGAGGCTTTATAAGAAATGCTTTTATAAAATCGTCCGTCCGTCCGTCCGTCCGTCCGTCCAATATATGTGTCTCCTAGGTAAGTTGGCTCTCAATTTATAAACATATATATGGGACCCAATACTGGGACTCTCATTGTTAGAGTTAGGACCACCATATACAGAAAGGCCTTGACGGTGGCTGGTGGCTTATCTCATATTTGTACAAATATGCGTAACGAACATTTCTGTGTTTTATTTTACAGATAGAACAGTATAGTTTGTTACTGGTTTATGGCAGAGTGCTGGGGCAATTTTTCCCTTTGTTTCTGTGGCTAGCAGGTTAACCCCCTGCCTTTCATGCACCTGTTTAACATTTACTTAATAAATTGATTGAGCAGCTTCCATTTTGGTTTTATATATATATATATATATATACTGATAACCACAGGACAGGGTTGTGTCAAGCACTCAGACAAAGCTTCAAAAGCATGTGGTGCCAAGGCTGAAGTATTTTCCGTGAATCAACTGATTACACCAAGCCAGCGCTCAAAAGTTTGTTGCAAATAGTCATATAGACATTTCTTTAATTGCAAAACGGTAACAGATCGACATCTTAAAAAGGTGCAAGATATACACCTAGAAAAACAAACAAAAAAATGTGCACTGTGTCAAAAAAAAGTGAGCAATAGCAATGCAACATAATATATATTTGTAAATATATTTTAAAAAATTGTATTACAATAGCACTCCTGTGTATAATTCTCAATAAAGGTGCTCAGGTGCCGTCCTAAACAACTAGGAAAGAGATTCCAAGTTCTTGGAATTGCTTTCAATGTCGTTTTTTCAGCCTCTGAATGCATTTTCCCATATTTTAATATGTATATACAGTTTATCGTGTTTGCTCCTGTGATTTAGCTCTTGATCTTTATTCAGATACTATAAGCAAATTTCCTCAAGAGGTCACTGTTGCAGCAACATGTTTTATTTATAGTTTTTTCAGATTGTTCAATCTTTAAAAGTACTGTAAGCAAAAGAATTGCCTGCATTTGGACTGAAATGCTAAAAAAAAAAATATAGTGTGAAATGTATTAAAAGGGACAACATTTATTTCAAGTTATTTACAAAAGTCTTGTTCTGTTAATTAAAAAACACTGGTAATAAAGATTTTGTCACAGGGCCGTTCAGGTATTATTATATATATTTTTCTATGCTGCTCTTAAAATGGTATTAGAATCTTTTTATCTCCCACAGTTTTATAGTCACATCCTCTTTAAGAATCTACATTACAATATATAACCCAGGTAAGTTATCCACTTACCTGTTGTCTCCGTTTAAATCATTTTAAGATAAATGTAGTAGATAATTTAATACTCTGCTATGTGCCTAAAGGACCTATATCCCTCTACTCCCCCCCCCCCCATATACCTTTTTGCGGACTATAATTGAGCACTTCCACTTGTATTGTTGAAATGGGTCAGATAGTAGTTTGTAGTGATAGGTGGGTGGTTGTGTTAATATGGTCTTAGTGACTACTGAATTTGTATTAGGGTTGTATTCGAAATACACTGTACAGAAGTGAATATGAGAATACCTGGCTTTCCCCCCTTTTTTGCATTCTTGTTTGCTAATTATTTGTGTTCTTGAAGGTCTGACACCACTTACTTCCCTTAAGCTCCTGTTAGCCTACCATTTTATGATACGATGTGCTAAACTTTGCCTGTATTTGGCTGCTTTTACATTGTGTAAGTGTGAAAAGTCATGACATTGGGCCTGATCCAGAACTACGCTTTGGAGCGAATTTACGCGTGGCTGAGACGTAAAATCGCTGTTTTGTACGCACTGCGCATGCGCACCATAGAAAATACGCACATTAACGTAGCGTAATTGTGAACG
>WWET01001418.1:138719-162514 GCA_011038615.1 Limnodynastes dumerilii | reverse complement strand
CGCCCGTCCGTTCATTGCTTATTAACGCCGCTTAGCACGCCCATCCTGTAAAATTTAAATGCCTCCCCCCGCCTATATTCCTTAACTCCAGCGTCCATACGAACTTCATACTATAAACACGCCCCTTTGTTGGTAAAAACGCAAAGTATACGGATGCCCGAATCGCTACTATGAAAATCAGTGTTTTACTACCAGAAGTTGTCACTAGGCGCATGCGCGGTGCGTTTTTTCTGCCGAATTTACGCTTACAGCCAGCGTTAGCTCGCAAGCGTGCGTTGTTCTGGATCAGGCCCATTGTGCGTAAACAACTGACTGAGCAGAAGCTTCTAGCATATTAGCTATTTTCACATTCTGTCTTTATAATGTTCCACTTCCTTTGTTCCACAGCTCTTCCATTACAACTGCCAGCAATAAACACATATTACCATTTCTGGCCCTCTCAATTATATGATGCCATGAAAAAGACTGCAATTATCAGTCTGCACATACACACAGCTCTTGTAGTGGGAAGCTCAAGTAATAGCTTGTCTATCTTAATGTCTGTTATAAACATGAAAACATTAATCTACAGAAGCTATACAGCTAAGTTATCATCAACTTTCTCTGAAATATGAGCTCCCATCATGTGAACAGTATATAATCCATATACATACTGATGTCTACTTTGAATTCAGAGATAATTGATAGTTGAGACTTGTGGTTACTGTCTCCCAAAGCAAACAGAAAAACACAGTAACACAGAAAAACTCTAATGTGAAGAAATCGAATACAAGCCAAATAAGGACTTCCTTCCAGTGTTCTCAGCCCCGTTATAGCTAAATGACACAGATAGAGTATTACAGCATCATCCCGATTCCAAAGATGTCTGACGAAAACCTATTTCTTTATTTATTTATTTATTAACAGGTTTTTATATAGCACCAACAGATTACGTAGCGCTTTACAATTTTAACAATTAATATAAACAAGACTGAGTAATAACAGACAGACTCTGTGGGTAAGAGGGCCCTGCTCAAAAGCTTATACTCTATAGGACAGTGGGTTTTGATACATAAGGGCAAATGCTATATATCACACAATGGAACCAGCCAGGGTGTATGGTAAAAGTGCTCAGTGCTCTGTATAATGCAGCCACACAGCAGTTTTAGTAACAGAGATGAGGGAATTTTAGAATAGAGAGAAAGAGAGGTTTGTGTTAATAATGTAAAAGAAGGAAGAAGTGGTTGTTAATATGGTACAGGTACAGCTTAGGAAGGTTGAGGAATTTGATAAGCTTGTCTAAAGAGATGAGTTTTAAGGGAGCACTTGAAAGTTTGTAGAGTAGAGGATAGTCTTAATCCTTGCATATCATCAGTTACTTATATCGCATCAAAATTATTCACTTGATAAATTTGATATATGAATTTGGAATTTGAAATGTGGTTTGTGGCATGGAGTGCAAAGGGGATTCAAAAATCATCATGTGGAACAACCTTGTACAACCTTGGTATAAAAAGGATCAAACCAGTTAAAATAGACAAGACATAAAACACCAAAATTAGTTCAAATGAAATTCAAAATTGAAAGTCTTTTTAATAATTAAGGACTGGATACAGATTTAATAGCTGTGATCCTTGTGTGCGCATGTGAATGCTACCAATACTAATCTGGAATCTCAAGATCCAGATTTCCCTACTGGAGGTCACGAAACACAACTATTACAATACCAGATGCTGCTGTATTCTGACCTTTGGGGGCTATGCTAGCTGTATTCCTCCACCATGGCCTAGTAAACCCTGCAATCCCCAGTGTTTCCTGCATTGTGGCTGAACCAGAGTTCCACAAGCTTCAGTCTCTACTTGTTAATTAATGCACCTGGTCGCAGTCTGCTGCATCTCCAAAAACTTACTTTATATTTGTCAGGTGCTTTCCAGTGGTAGCTCAGTGCTTCCTATTTCATACCCTCCAACATGTCCCATTCCATTAGGTACAAAAAATTCTGCTCCTCAGTTTCCAACTGTCAGTTACTATGGTAACCACCTTTGTTGAAAAGGCAAATTGTTTTTTAAATATCAGTTAATTCATTTAAACCAGGCGAGCGACAGTTGGAAGCTCATGAGCGGAATAAATTGTAGCTAATGGAATGCGTCATGTTGGAGGGTCTGCATTGTTTATCGTGCCTTTACAGTATCCTGTGCCATTTTACTGCTTACAAGTGCCATCACAGTGTTCCTGTGCTACTCTGCAGTCATCGTGCCTCCGCAGTGTTCCTGTGTCACTTCGCGGCTTCCAGTGCTGACGCAGTATATCAGTGTCATTCTGCTATTTCACTGCATACCAGGTTTGGGTCAAGTATTTCTGAATTCCGTGTGTCCCAGTCATCAGTTATCATTCTCTGCTGAACTGACTACTGTGCTACCACGCTGTGTCCTCAGTTGCAGGGCTGTAACTAGACATTTTAGTGCCCTGGTCAAAGGAAGGCACCGTCCCCTTTAAGCATGGTCATCTTTCTATGTGGGCATGGCTAGAACATTGCACAATTTTATATCAGGGTTGCAGACTCTCCCAGAATATCTGGGAGACTCCCGAAATGTGGGCAGTTCTCCCGGTATCCCGGGAGTGCTGGCAAATCTCTCGCAAGTCCTGACCCTCTAATAAACTCTATTGTATCCCTAGAGTTACTAGAGATGGGTGGGACTTGATTATGTCATCAAGCCCCGCCCACCCCCCTAGAACACTAGAGATCACAATAGTGATTGACAGGGGGCGGTGCTTAATGTCACGATTTGCATAACTTGCGTAATTAAGCCCCGCAGGCATCAATGGCTTCCCTCCAGGATCTCCTGGAGGAAAGTGTAACAATAATAAATTACACTAGTGGTTACGGTTTGGTAAAGAAGTTTGTAGTGATATGTATTCAGTGAATAATGTTACAGAGAAGTAAACTGATCACAAATTTACTAAAGAAATTTTCTTTTTATTAAGAAAGAATAATTTGCAAAGAAAATCCTTTCATATCCACAGAAATCAATCTCCTTACTACTCTCAGAGACTCCGTCACAGCAAAGATAAATTACATATAAATTATAGAGAATCAGAGTTGGCAATCACATTAATATTTCACTTGACTTATGTGACAAGAATATTTAGCAATTCAACATCAATGAATTTGATATTTCCCTTAGAAATTTAAATAAAAAAACTGCATTTACCTATTAATAACCATAGAAGTTCGTGAATTATACCCTCAGGTTTAATTATTCAATCCTAAGCACTCTAACTTATCAGTTTAATAAATGCAATTAAAACATCTGCATTTTCTTTACCAACTCTATTACAAAGTTTTTAAATGACCAATATCAATTTTACTTATGTTAAAACTATCAAACACATTAGCCCATATGCCTGAGGAAAAGCATCATCTAAGCTTTCATTTGGCATAATAAATGTTTTAAATACAACATTCTCTTTATTTACAACATTCAATAGGGGAAGAAGGAGTTTTTACTAAATAAGCAATTCGAATACAGTTCATAAAATTGTCCTATAAGTTCAATTGTGTCCCATATTGTCCACTTGTCTCTCCAGCTGCTCCTCTACTGTTCTCCCAGCAAGCACCTCCAATACTTCACAACTCACACCGTCCACAGCTTTGTCACTCTTTCTCCGATAACTCCTTCAATAACCCTTTTATCACCCCAGCTATTCTCCTTCTCCGACCCTCTGCCACACTCCGCCTCAGCTCTCCTCCGTCTGCTGCCCGTCAATCTCCTCTCCGATACCGCCACCTCAGCTCTCCTCCGTCTGCTGCCCATCAATATTCTCTCCGATACCTCCACCTCAGCTCTCCTCCATCTGCTGCCCATCAATCTCCTCTCCGATACCTCCATCTCAGCTCTCCTCCGTTTGCTGCTCGTCAATCTCCTCTACGATACCTCCACCTCAGCTCTGCTCCGTCTGCTGCCCGTCAATCTCCTCTCCGATACCTCCGACACTCCAAAGCTCCACTGGGTCCTCTCTAGCACCAAGCCACTATCCCTTTCACCTTCTTCTTTCTCTCCAGAACTCTCAGTCTTCGGCCAGCTCTCTGATCCACTCCTATCTCTTTTTCACCTCACCACACGCTTTGAACAAAAACACCACACTAGACTCCCAACTGCCAAAGCTCCGTCTTTCACCTGAAACTTCCAGAGCTCCCTTGCGCGTTTTGTGACAGCTGGTGGTTGCTTAGCAACCACCCTCGTGACATTTCCGTGATCCCTCTGATTCCCCCTTGCGCAAGCTGCACCCGAGACACCACAGCAGCAAATGAACCACTCAGGACAGCCCCAGTAGTAGGGTACTACAGAAGCCTTAAAAAGTCGGCAACCCTGTTTTATATTTATATAATATAAATATATGTATGTGTGTATATGATATATATACATATATATATATATACACATACATACACACAATATACATGCACAACAAACATCTGTATAGATAAATAAAAATGTATATGATGTGACTGGCATTTATATAGTGTATATGATGTGACTGGCATTTATATAGTGTATATGATGTGACTGGCATTTATATAGTGTATATGATGTGACTGGCATTTATATAGTGTATATGATGTGACTGGCATTTATATAGTGTATATGATGTGACTGGCATTTATATAGTGTATATGATGTGACTGGCATTTATATAGTGTATATGATGTGACTGGCATTTATATAGTGTATATGATGTGACTGGCATTTATATAGTGTATATGATGTGACTGGCATTTATATAGTGTATATGATGTGACTGGCATTTATATAGTGTATATGATGTGACTGGCATTTATATAGTGTATATGATGTGACTGGCATTTATATAGTGTATATGATGTGACTGGCATTTATATAGTGTATATGATGTGACTGGCATTTATATAGTGTATATGATGTGACTGGCATTTATATAGTGTATATGATGTGACTGGCATTTATATAGTGTATATGATGTGACTGGCATTTATATAGTGTATATGATGTGACTGGCATTTATATAGTGTATATGATGTGACTGGCATTTATATAGTGTATATGATGTGACTGGCATTTATATAGTGTATATGATGTGACTGGCATTTATATAGTGTATATGATGTGACTGGCATTTATATAGTGTATATGATGTGACTGGCATTTATATAGTGTATATGATGTGACTGGCATTTATATAGTGTATATGATGTGACTGGCATTTATATAGTGTATATGATGTGACTGGCATTTATATAGTGTATATGATGTGACTGGCATTTATATAGTGTATATGATGTGACTGGCATTTATATAGTGTATATGATGTGACTGGCATTTATATAGTGTATATGATGTGACTGGCATTTATATAGTGTATATGATGTGACTGGCATTTATATAGTGTATATGATGTGACTGGCATTTATATAGTGTATATGATGTGACTGGCATTTATATAGTGTATATGATGTGACTGGCATTTATATAGTGTATATGATGTGACTGGCATTTATATAGTGTATATGATGTGACTGGCATTTATATAGTGTATATGATGTGACTGGCATTTATATAGTGTATATGATGTGACTGGCATTTATATAGTGTATATGATGTGACTGGCATTTATATAGTGTATATGATGTGACTGGCATTTATATAGTGTATATGATGTGACTGGCATTTATATAGTGTATATGATGTGACTGGCATTTATATAGTGTATATGATGTGACTGGCATTTATATAGTGTATATGATGTGACTGGCATTTATATAGTGTATATGATGTGACTGGCATTTATATGGTGTATATGATGTGACTGGCATTTATATAGTGTTAAACAGCAAACGGCATAGTGCCCAATCACCCATACAGCAATCAAACCAATCCTAATTGAAAGAAAGAGGCAGACACCGATAGCTGGATTTAAAACCAAGGGAACATGGCATTTATTAATTAGACCGAATTGGTGTAATGATCAACCTAACTGAAAGACTCATAGCGAGTCAATCTGAATTTTAAGGCAGTTAGGTGGCCCAGCAGCGGTGGAGGTCCAGCAAAACCAAATTCCAGCGGAGGTCATCCACCTTGACCTCGGCACCCCTTCCCCCCTGTCTGATCCTCCAGCAGGCCACTCGACCCGTTCCCACAGGGGCTCGATCGTTCGAAAATCTGACGCCCCCATCCAATGGTTGTGGTGCTATCGGATCAGCGCTACCCCCGCTCCCCCCAAGCACATCAGCCACCAGTGCCAGACCTTATTTGCTGATACCTCCACCGCAAACCGCCCACCATGCTCCGTCTGAAAAGAAAGTTACACATATAACAACTTAACAACTTTAAGGGAGGGAGGGAGGGTGATTTCTCTGCGACGAGTGTCCCTACTCCCCTTCCCCTAGCTCTATATATAACCTACCACCCCCTAGCTCAAACTCCACCCCCACCCCCCCTTCCCCTGACACCTTAACCCTTTGACTGCTGCCTGTCTGACTGAGCACCTGCCTGCTGTTTAATGCCCTGCAGCCCTATGGGGTCTTCTTTTCTTTTTACGCACCAGCCCATTTTAAGTGAGTAAATGTTAAGGTAGGGTCAGGCTAGCGGGAAACCCTAAGTGTATGGGGACACCCTTCACTCCTGCCTGTCTGACTGAGCACCTGCCTGCTGTTTAATGCCCTGCAGCCCTATGGGGTCCTTGGTTCTTTTTACGCACCAGCCCATTTTAAGTGAGTAAATGTTAAGGTAGGGTCAGGCTAGCGGGAAACCCTAAGTGTATGGGGAGTGTTCACCCTTCACACTCACGCAAATTAGGATCGCATGGCGAACCAGTAACGGATCTCCACAGCTAGTCTGTTCGCAAGACACCAGTGATTGTGGATCTGGTCCCATATCAATATACAGTGTTTTATGCTACATCTTATATGTAAAATGCTGTAACCTTAAGTCAGAAGAATAAATAACTCAAAAATCAAGAATAAGTTCAGCAAAAGTTCAATTCTTTCTGGTTACTGCACATAAAAGGTCACAAAGTCATTTTCTTAGATAGATGGCTCCTTTCCTTTTTTTCTTACTCTTTTTCCTTCTTTTCCTTAGATCCTCACTCACATTCCACCATATGGAGTCATACATAAAGAAAAGAGGAAAAGACCATCTCATGCAATACTGTCATGTAAGGTAAGTGTATCCTGCATATTTTCTACTCACAATGGGGCAGATCCAGAACAGCGCTTCTGTGCGAATTTAAGCCTGGCGGACACGTAAAATCACACATTTTGAAAGTACTGTGCATGCGCACAACAGATGAGACACTATGTAACGTAACTCTGAGCTTATGGGCCATTCACATATTATTTGCGTAAATTCGTACGTGTGGGCGTGCCAATTTTACGTGAGCCAAAAGTACGCCTAAATTACGCAATGTAGGCGGGGGGTTTTCATTTAAATTGTACAGTATGGGCGTGCTTAGCTGCGTAAGTCCGTGTTGACCATCCATACATGTGCGGATGAGAGCATTTACGTGGCCAAAAGTTAAGGTAGGGTTTGAAAAGCGGAAATCGGTCAAAGTACGTACATTCAAGGGGAGTGTATAGAAGGTACGCACGCGTAAATACACTACGCTAGTAAACGGATTGCAAGCGGAGTTCTGGATCTACCCCAATGTTTTTTTCTTTTCAATCTCATGTAACATCAACCTCTGTGATATCCTCTTTCCTCTCCTCTTTCCTTGTCATGCATAGAAAAGATAAAACACGGCCACTCCCGTATTATAATATTGCTAATATATTTCTCTTTTTAATTATTGATGTTACACTCACCTTTTAGGTGTCTTGCTTCAAAGCTTATAATATACCATTCAATCCCATCAGATTAATTTTTAAGAAAAACAAAAAGTCACAGCCGCCATCATAGTGTAGTTTCTTCAATGTATAAATGTTTCTTTACTCTGTATGTACTCACCTATTTGATGTCCTGTACTGTTGCGTGTAACAGAGTAAGCTTGATCCTTCCTTGTTGGTCAGTTTTGAAAAAAATAACTAAAAAATTAGTTAAGCTGGGCATACACTTGTACGATTATCGGTCCCAGCAGGGGGTCGGCCGATAAACGTGACGATTTCCCGCTAGGGAAATGTCCCATTATCGGCACTATACACCTCTCCTGCTGGGACCGATAATCCAAGCAGAAAAGGGGAGGGAGGCAGTGCTCTATGTTGCTGCTGCTGTATATCTATGTGCAAAGCTGCTCTGACAGCTTTGAAGGTATACTTTAAAGCTGTCAGAGCAGCATAGCTCACAGATATGCAGCAGCGGCTATTGCATGCAGTAATACAGATAAGAATCAGCCCATAATACATGAGCGTTAAATTGGGTTCACATGCATTAACAAGGAAGCAAACATAAGTATAGCAAAAATAGGACATCTGTTGTATTACAAGCACTAAATATAAGAAATATCCACCAAGGCCGCCCTCTCAAGCGAGCCTATGATAACGCCAGCCAAATTCAACGGCTTTTACAGGACGTACAGCAATGGCCAAATTCAACGGTGAAGTCCAGATCGTAAAGCGCCTATCTGAACACAACTAGTCACAAAACCTCGATACACAAACATCAACACAGCAACCAGAGCAGCGGACCTGATTTACCACCACCAAAAGGCCCCTCTCTAAGGGCCGCAACCGCCACCGCAACTTCCACACTCCTAATCACCTCACAAATCTCTCTTACAAAAATAGATGTTCCTTCCTCTGATAAGTGTACCCCATCAGCCCAATAAAGATGATTCCTATCAAGCCTGAACAAAGGGTGACGCACCACCAAACCCCCATGCAAAGACAGAAAAACCCTCACAGACACGTTAACTTTACAGCGTGCCTTATCCATTACTACCCCATTGGCTGAAATCCTCCAATTAACATGAGGGATAATATCGGACCAGATCCAGGAGTATGTTAGGCCACCACTGGCAAGCAAGGGCAAAATAATTTTTAATGGACCATGTAAGACTATATTATTCCCCCCTAAGTGGACTAAAGATGATTCCTATCAAGCCTGAACAAAGGGTGACGCACCACCAAACCCCCATGCAAAGACAGAAAAACCCTCACAGACACGTTAACTTTACAGCGTGCCTTATCCATTACTACCCCATTGGCAGAAAACCTCCAATTAACATGAGGGATAATGTCGGACCAGATCCAGGGTATGTTAGGCCACCACTGGCAAGCAAGGGCAAAATAATTTTTAGTGGACCATGTAAGACTATATTATTCCCCCCTAAGTGGACCACAACATGCCCCTGTAGCCCTTCCAAATGACTCAGCAAACATCTACAGCAGCCTCTGCATTAGCCAAACGCTGGTGACCAGCCCAGTACACGAACGAATGGCCGAATACCCAAGCGACGCGCTGTTTAGGGAGCACTGCAAGGAAGATAAACAGGGGGATTTTAGAAGAAATGACCAATGCCACATGACAACATAAACGTGGAACATAAAAACGACAAACAAGTTGTGATAGCATAAGAAGACCGTGGCCTTGGGCAAAGCTAAAAACCTCCTAGCTTGCCGGGAATTTTTTCTATATCGACTAGGGGACTTAAAGCCCTCTTGAGCTGAGAGGAAAAACGTTCCTTTCTGCTTCCGCACCTGAGGCGGCAATCAGCTACCAGACTAATCACTGGTAACCTGTCCGAGATCATGAGGAAGCGGAAGGTAGGATAGAAGACAAGGGACAACTACAGTAAATAAACATTGACAATTGCACAATTAATGTGAAATAACCCGCTAAAGTCAAAAACACTTGCATGAAGTTAGGATCCGCTAAGGTCACACATGCTCCTCTGGGATGGGTCTGATGTAGCTCTCATACGCCCCTGACTTCCAGCGACCTAACTCTTTTATTGCTGCAACAGGTGCGCCTTGTGCTGCTGCAATGGACACTGATCCTATTCAGAAAAAATGGGTACCTATTTGGATCGAGGCCTGCCTGTGAAAGTGACTTACGGAACACTGCGGCAAACTGATACCTCGATAAATGCGTGTCATCAGGATGACAACACTGGACAATTTAGTTGGTGAAGGGCAGCGAACTGACATCCCAGGGCAACTGGACAAATACTTTCCACTGCATGCTTCTGTAATACTACCTAGCGGCCTCTACCAATTTGATCTCCTTTCCCCCTACGAATCAAGCATTGATCGACAGAAACCGACACATTAACTGACAGAAGGCCAGAGGATACTGAAGATGTGGAAGCGAACACTAGCTCTCCCACCCTGAAAGCGCCAGTGAACGTGAAACTAAACGCTGTCCTAAAAAGCAGGGTCTCATAACTATCCGCCGCAACCGATGCCACCGCTCCCACTAAGTTCGTAAGGGAAGCTATCGATATTGGGAGTCTGGCGCCCTGGGGAGTTGGTCTAGCTTCAGCCCACCCCCTCAGGGCCTTACCAACCAAGAACCCTTTCGTCACGTCGGTCTCATCATACAGCTTACTGAAGAATGACATACCCGCCAATGAAGAGGACATGTGGGCGCGGGACTTACCCCTGGTGTACTCACCCCACATGAACCCTTGTAACGTAATCTGGCCTTGGCTGAGAGACGCGTCATGCGTTTGCCTATAGACCACAGTGCCAGATCAATCATCCCTGCCTGACAATCTGCCAAACAAACAGGGGGCACTGATGACCCTCAGTGGAGGCATAAGGAGCTAACTGGTAAAAACGTGGCCAGTCAAAACGAGAGAGCGTGTCCGCCAACTGATTCTCAACTCCAGGCACATGTTCTGAACGAAAAATAATATTCAGCTCTAGGCAACGCAATACTAAATGCCGGAGAAGACGAACGACCAGTGGCGAAGATGCGCTTTGCCGATTATTGGCCTGTACTACTCCCATGTTGTCACAAAGGAAAACAATTTTGCGATCGTGGAGCCAGTCGGCCCAAAGTTCGACCGCCACCACAATCGGAAAGAGCTCGAGTAGTACTAAGTTCTGTGTCAACCCCAGAATGTGCTAAGTGTGCGGCCACTCCTCTGCACACCATTCCCCCCTGAAGTAGGCACCAAATCTAAAGGCTCCAGCCGCATCTGTGCAAAGTTGTAGTTCTATATTTCAAACCGCTAGGGCGGGCCAGATACGCACACCAATGAATGAATCCAAAAAGGAATCCCAAACTCCAAGATCCGTCTTCAAATCATTGGAGAGTGAGATCCATCTTCTTGGATCAGTCAAACCCCCAGAGGCTCCCTCCAACCTGTGGTAGAAAATCTTCCCAAATGGAATGACCCTGTATGCAAAGCGAAGGGAACCTACCAAGGAAAGGAGCTGCTTGATTTGACCTCCTTTCCCCCTACGAATCAAGCATTGATCGACAGAAACCGACACATTAACTGACAGAAGGCCAGAGGATACTGAAGATCTGGAAGCGAACACTAGCTCCCCCACCCTGAAAGCGCCGGTGAACGTGAAACTAAACGCTGTCCTAAAAAGCAGGGTCTCATAACTATCCGCTGCAACCGATGCGACCGCTCCCACTAAGTTCGTAAGGGAAGCTATCGATATTGGGAGTCTGGCGCCTTGGGGAGTTGGTCTAGCTTCAGCCCACCCCCTCAGGGCATTACCAACCAAGAACCCTTTCGTCACGTCGGTCTCACCATACAGCTTACTGAAGAATGACATACCCGCCAATGAAGAGGACATGTGGGCGCGGGACTTACCCCTGGTGTACTCACCCCACATGAACCCTTGTAACGTAATCTGGCCTTGGCTGAGAGACGCGTCATGCGTTTGCCTATAGACCACAGTGCCAGATCAATCATCCCTGCCTGACAATCTGCCAAACAAACAGGGGGCACTGATGACCCTCAGTGGAGGCATAAGGAGCTAACTGGTAAAAACGTGGCCAGTCAAAACGAGAGAGCGTGTCCGCCAACTGATTCTCAACTCCAGGCACATGTTCTGAACGAAAAATAATATTCAGCTCTAGGCAACGCAATACTAAATGCCGGAGAAGACGAACAACCGGTGGCGAAGATGCGCTTTGCCGATTATTGGCCTGTGCTACTCCCATGTTGTCACAAAGGAAAACAATTTTGCGATCGTGGAGCCAGTCGGCCCAAAGTTCGACCGCCACCACAATCGGAAAGAGCTCGAGTAGTACTAAGTTCTGTGTCAACCCCAGAATGTGCTAAGTGTGCGGCCACTCCTCTGCACACCATTCCCCCCTGAAGTAGGCACCAAATCTAAAGGCTCCAGCCGCATCTGTGCAAAGTTGTAGTTCTATATTTCAAACCGCTAGGGCGGGCCAGATACGCACACCAATGAATGAATCCAAAAAGGAATCCCAAACTCCAAGATCCGTCTTCAAATCATTGGAGAGTGAGATCCATCTTCTTGGATCAGTCAAACCCCCAGAGGCTCCCTCCAACCTGTGGTAGAAAATCTTCCCAAATGGAATGACCCTGTATGCAAAGCGAAGGGAACCTACCAAGGAAAGGAGCTGCTTGAGCGTGATGCGTCTAGCTTTCATAACTAAGGAAATTTTCAGATGCAACTGCTGCACTTTATCGTTGGGCAAACGACATAGACCCCTCCATTTTCTCCAGGGTGATGGGTACTCCCAGTTGGTAAAAAAGCGCCTTATAAAGAAAAGGAGTGTATTATGCAGATTTTATTATGCATGCACGGACGAAGCCCCCTTGCCACCACCGTGTACTCACAATGCACCATGCTAGGGACCAAGGGCTCTACAGCTGGTGATTTAACTTTTTCTGCTTTTTTTTGCTCTCCATTTTTTAAACGTTTATCAATGGCGTTACCAAGGTTCCTAGGTGGGCGGCTATCTTTACTAGATGACTAGGGACATATCAGAAGAGCATGTTAACAGGGAAAAAGTATCATCAGAATCCACGCCTGTATCTGGGCCTAACTCACCAGCTGCATTCTGATCTGTCTCCTGCTGCACCTCGATACCGCTGGGCCTAGGGATTTGTGGATCTTGCATGCTGGTGACACCGCCACTAGTACCGGCCTGTTCGGCATTCACGACCTGCTGTTGTTCGCCTTCAGTTCCTAATTCTCACCTTACACCTTGAAGAATCTCTGAAACAAGAGGAGTCTCAATGATTTACTCCGGCTCAGCCCTTACCGGCCTTGTACGATCAGCACGCTGAGGAACCTGATGCTGGGCTGGTGACCTCCCCCTGCTGGCAACAAGTAGATGACAAGCTGGATCTAGAATGGGAACACCCATGGCAATGCCAACTCTGATTACACCAACTTACCTGCATGGCTGGCCAGTGCACATAGGACATAGGTTGAGGGCTAGGACTGCCCCGGTAAGGCCAGTGCCTCACTGCCCTATAACCATAAGGGTGTGGAAGGGGCTGAAACTGGCTACGCTGCACAATATACAGCTAAGAATGGTGTAAGGCTAAACCATGTGTGGCCCCTACTAACAGCCATCCCATTATAGTAAGGAGGAGGGTGGGACTGGCCAGAATTCACTCTTCTCTTATGTGCCCTTCAAACTGCTTCCCCTGGATGCTAGGAAACATTGTTCACATTATTTCCTGAAGGAAGGAGAGAGAGAGAGAGAGAGAGAGTGTGTATATATATAAAAATATAATGTTGGGCTTGTTTTTGTGCTTTTTCGGATTGGATTAGGCTTGTTTTTAACGTCTCGGTTTCTTGTTTTATGTTTCAGAGTTAGCAACACTGCCTCTGACTGACAAGCCCGCCCTCCCCCATGCGGTGACTGATGCTACGCTAAGAGCGGGACCGCTGAGGGCTCAGTTGCGCCGTGCTTTCCCTGCCTGCGCGCCTTCTAGATATTGGCAGCCTGCCTCGTGCCGCTACTGGGACTGCATCCACGTGACCAATAGCCCCTGCATTGCGACTCCTAGGCCCGCGGTCGGGCTCGCGCCTCACTGGTGAGCGTGATACCCGCCGCGGACGAGAGCCAACATTCTGCCTGCTGTTCTGCCTGCCCAGAAGCACCCTATGTCATCACCATGTCTGGCTGGTGGCTGGCTGCGATGGCGTGGCCTAGCGGCCATTTTACACAGAGAGGAAAAAAGGGAAAGACAGAGGAAAGGGGAAAGAAAAGCAGAGGAATAATCAGAAAACCAGAGATAACAGAAAAGATTGTTAGGGTTGTTAGGAAAAGAATTGAAGAAATTGAAGTAAATAAAAGGAAAAGACAATTGTTATGCTTCTAACGAATACTTATCCACCGCAGGCTAAAATCAAAGAAGATGGCCGCTCCCCGTGGCCTTAAGAAGACTTCCAAGCTGACTCCACCCTCCTCCCACAAAGCTGCTAATCAGCTTCCAGAGGTAAGTGATCTCACAAGGTGGGAAGGGAAAGGGAAGAGAGCCTGCCGCACACCGGGGGTTTAACTAATCCTCAGTTAAACAAGTAACCCTGCGTTTCCTTTCTCCTATTTGATTTTGTCAGAGAGCATGAATAGCATAAGCACAAGTGGCTGTTCTTAAGTTGTCTGATTACTGTGATTAGAATCTTAATTGATTATGAAAAGCCACTTTATTGGTGTAATGAG
The DNA here is from genome assembly GCA_011038615.1 of Limnodynastes dumerilii. NCBI lineage: Eukaryota > Metazoa > Chordata > Amphibia > Anura > Limnodynastidae > Limnodynastes > Limnodynastes dumerilii. The sequence goes on along the minus strand of WWET01001418.1, from coordinate 147,950 downwards.
GCTGCAGAAGTGTTGTTACAAATAACGCATATAGTATAAAACATAATGCATAATGAAAATACAAGATACTTTGTAAAACCTTTAAAAAGGAAAACATGACACAAGAAAGACAGAAATATCATCAGCAGATATAGTATGTACGATCCGAACCTAAGTGACATGCACTTGAATCTTTATACTAAGAATAGTTTGACAAAATAGTGTGTGTGAACCAAACAAATCAACAATTGCTGGAATCTTAATGCTAGAAATAGATTGAGAAAATACATATGTAGCTCCTTTTAAAGTTATTAAAAACATTTCTAATATATAGCGAAGCTAAGCTTATCTGAATATGGTGCATTATAGTGTATAGGCAGCAACCTTATATCAAGAACAAGGAAATAAGATTGTAGATTGCGTATATGCCGTCTTAAAGGCCGCGTATACGCAATCTATGTTGCAAGAAGTAACGTAGATTACGTTACAAAATTACTGCGCATGCACAGTAGCACTTTTCTGAAAACTCCGGCCGCAATTGCAATGCAAAGAGCTAAGAGAACTAAGAGAATTGGTAGAAAAGGTAGTTGAACAAATGAATATAGATAGATAGATAGATAGATAGATATCACGAACCGCGGCAGACGCCGCACTTACCTGCTTCCTGGTTCCCTGACGGCGTCCCTCTCCCGGCGCGCAGCTGCTGCAGCTCGTCGGAGACTGTCACTGAAGCAGTGACAGCCTCTGCTCAGTACTCACCAGTCTTGCGTTGTTATTGTTTTCCCTATTTATTATTTATTAAGAACTATCCATTATGAATTATTATTGTACCAGTGTGGCATCCTAGATATAAATAGTGGTCCCTATTTATCTCCGACTAAGATCCATATATTATGAACCATTACTGCATTTTGTTTTTTTAATTCATTTTAATATTTATTTATAGCTAGTTTTTATCACATTCTTTATTACAAAATATTGCTTCACCTAATTATTTATTATTAATTAGATTCACTATTTATTGTATTTATATAATTTATTTCACAATATATGTGGATTTATTCACATAAAGTCTATGTCCATATAAGGTTAAGAAACCTTTGTCTATTTATTTATATGATGATTAATTTATTTTCACAATCTAAAATTCTTGTTATGATAGAATCTTTATGTTTTACACCTAAATTATGTCACTATTATTTAATATATATGTTTCACTTTATTTATAAATTTCACTAATTCGTTTTATTAAGTCCAGTGACTGTTAGAATCTACTTTTTGATATTTGCATTTTACCCTCAGTAAGGGTTAATGATCCTTCGGAAGAAATCTTAAAATAATGATTGTATAATACTGTATGCCGTTTTATGTATTATAATTTTAAATCTTCGTTTGTATAATTTATGTATCTCATTTATTCTGTACCTTAGAGTGGGTCTTCTAAGTAATATATCCATGTTACTATAGTTATTTTTACAAGAGAAACCATATTATATTATATTCATATTATAAATGTTTTAAAGCTCTCCATATCCCCATGAGTCCTATGCCTTCGACTGAAATGCTTCGGTGTTGTTAATTAGACACATGGGAACGGGATGTATTCTCTTAACCTGAGGCTGGAGACACCAGATGATAGTAATTAACCAATTGTCAGAATGTTTAAATGGTCCGTTCTCTGGCACAACCCCCATGCCTTGAAAAATAATTCTTTGCAATTCAAAACACGTCGGCGGGGGTTGTGTTTACCTTTTGTTCAGCAGTCAGCGTGCCCGCTCGCTTGGTCGGTCCTAGTTCCCGGGAAAATAACATCTATCAGGATCCACCGTCGGAGCGGTACTGCATGCTAGGTACGCTTGCCTGCTGTTCATTATTTTTAGCTGTACTGTGCTGTTTTATTTATTTATTTTTGTAAAACCCTGTTTATGTTGGTAGTTAATAAATTTATGTATTACTGTATCTGGATCACCCGTTTATTTATTTGATAGCCACGTTACTTATACTGCGAGGGGGGAGACCCTTTGCCAGCTCCCCCTCTCTTGTTCTCATCTGTTAATACCTAGGAAGTCCGTTGAGCATTCAGTACGCATCCCATCAGCAGTGTGAGGATTTTTTTCCGTTTGGGGACGTCAGTTGAATCTACCAGACTCCAAACCCACATGATTGCTTGCTCCTCAATTTGGACTCATTATACTTGATTCTGCTGGACGGACATTTGCTATTGGGACTTTATTCATAACTTTATATCATGTTTATTGTTATTTTAATTATTTATGGATCCGCATTAATTCTTTTTTTACTTGGCATATCTATTAGTGGTGTTTCTAGAATTTGATTGTCTATATGCAATTTTATATGTGCAATCTTATATTTGTCATTGGTATTTATTGCTATATTTCCACATTCCAACTATAATTGAAGTCGTTAGACCTCTTTAGGGAGAGATATTGCGGTTATTCTCATAACCCTTTCTAAGAAAAAGCATTATTAGTATTTTATATATGTTTTAATTTTTTGATACTCCAGCATATTTGGTGTTTTATCTATATGGTTTCTCTTGCCTATAATTTTTAGATTCTTAATTTTTTTATTTTTAATTTAGCGCCCTTTTGATATAATTTTCTACTATTGTTTCCATTTTTAAGGGTTGGTGGTTTCCCTTATATTCATCAGGGCTGCTTAGTAGCTATTTAGTGTATTTCTGCGCCATTAATGTCCTCCTTTGTTTATTTGTCGTAAATAGAGGGGAAATACGTAAAGAGGGACAACAAAAGCGGGGACAGACTAGTCAGAAGGGACTGACCAGTGAAGAACAACAAGAAACACCAAACTAGACAATGGACCAAGGGGCAGACAAGGACGGACTGGACGGACAGGGCTCACACTCACGCAGGCAAACAGTGGTACCCCCGAAGGGGTAACAAACACAGGTGCACAAGGGAGAACTAGCATAATACACAAGGAGAAAACACCAAGGAGAGAGTTAGAGAGGGAACTGGTAAACATAGAGTTAAGGGCAAGGAACAAGGCAGGACCGAAGGGGCACTCAAGAAAGCTAAAGCGGCAGAGCAAAAGGACCAAGGGACAAAGAGCTGAGAACAAGGGGCAAGAGCAAGGCAAAGGGACAAGAGACAAGATCAAAGGACAAAGAGAGAAAAGAGCACAAGGCAGAAACAACTGGGAACGTGGAGAACATTATAACCAGCACTGGAGGACTGGCAGTGCTGGCTATTTACAGGGGGACTGGCCAATCAGAATGAGAAGGAGTGGACCAGCCCCCTGACATGATAGGAGAGAAAGAGCCAGCTGATCGCAACGCCTTAAGAGGCGCGCATAGAGAAAGAAGCGTCCTGACTGCTAGACAACCAGGACGCTAGACAGGAGACACGTGCGCTGCGTCGGCGCAAAGAGACAGAAAGCGTCCTGGCTGCCTATCAGCCAGGAAACGTACCCCTGCCACCAATGAGCGAGTGTGGATCCCGGGACCACACACTGCGAGCTGCCGTGTGAGCGCGGCGGCTCGTAACATAGATAAAGAGTGTACATGATTCTTTTTCCTACGGTGCTCCAAAAACCTAGTGCAAAATTGCCTCCTTGTTCTACCGACATATCTCATGCCAATGTGATAAGGTAGACAACGAAACAACTTTTGCAGTTGATATAGCTATTTATCCTATAGGATTGTCCATCTCTCCCAGACTACTTGTAGACTCTTTATTGATAAATTTACAAATGATACATTGTGCATGAAAACATTTGTAGCAACCTTTAATTTTTGGAGGTAACCAAGTAGGAATATCAGAAGTAGTATGAACATCTTTCTTTAATTGGTTTTATACCAGTTTTGAAGAAGACAATTTATCTCTGGAAAACTACTTTTCTTTACAATGTTGTTTATTGTAGTTGGGGTTAGAGACGCCCTAAAAGTTTCTTTCATAACATAAAATTGCAAATAATAAAACAGGCACGTTCTATAATCTTCTCCCCTACAAGACAGAGGAGGATTCCCACCCACAACCTTCAACCCTGAAACGCTTATACCCACAGTTGGACAATCCTAGTGCTTGGGAGAAAAAGACAATGATGCCCCTAGTCTTAATTCTGTGAAAAGGAAGGGGGCAGGCTTTTCAGCCTTTTTACTTCCTGCTTGAACCCTGTTAGTTTATATCTGTATACCCACCTGGACATCAATACCTTGTATCTGTGTAACTGCCTGGACCCTGTTACCTTGCATCTGTGTACCTGCCTGGATGTTGTAACTTTAAATCTGTATACTAGCATGGACCCAGTTATCTTGCATCAGTGTACCTGCCTAGACCTTGTTACCTTGGATCTGTGTACCTGCCTGGACCCTGTTACCTTGTATATGTATACCTGCCTGGTCCCCATTACCTTGATCCTGTATACCTGTCTAGATCTGGTGTCTTTGTCTTGTCTGTCAGTCCTGTTCTCTGCCCTGTCCAGCTTGCCAGTCCTTGTCTTTGTGGTACCTGCTCATACCTATCATTTAAAGACCGCATTCACGCAATCTGTGTAACGAAATGCTACGTAGATAGTGTAAAATAGTTACTACGCATGCGTAGTAGCTATAAACTGATACCTAGGTACGTATGTAAAAAAAATTTGGTGATGTTTATCTCTAATATCTCAAAAAGTCACCAGAATAACACATCTCTTAGATCACACAATCCTCTTCTATATCCTTCTCTTCTTCATCTGTAAGCTGGTGATATACCTCCAAATCCATGTCCTCCTCACCTTTCTCACACATGTCACTCAGATTTAGGACACTATAGAAATCCAGTCAACCTCAAACACATCACTTGTCTCCAATCACTCAGAGTCGAAAACCTTAAAATATTTTCTATGGAATGCATGCTTTGTCTGCAACAAATTAATCTACATTCATGACCTTTTCCTATCTACCAACCTCAACCTCTCTGCAATAACAGAAATATGGCTTACTGACTCACCTGCTGCACTCTTATATGGTGGACTCCACTTTAATCATGCCTTCACTCCTGGAAACAGATAGTGGGATTGGACTAATTATTTCCCCAAGTTCAACATTTACAGTTTTACCCAATATCCCTTCACTTACTTTCACATCGTTTGAAGTACATGCTGTTTGCATTTTCAACCCTTTAACTCTGCACTTGGCTGTGTTCTGTTTCACCTCCAATATATCTTGCCAACAATTTCTTAAATAGTTCTCTACATGGCTCTCTGGCAGTAAATTTATAACATAATCAACGTATCTTTTCCATACGTAGATTGCGTATATGCGGACGTATATGTTAAATGTCCGGGAGTCTACATACGACCCTTGATGCTTAGGTGTTACCCTTGACTTTGAACTGTCCTTTGTTCCCAACATACAATTTATTTCTAAATCCTGTTACATACATCTAAAAAAGACATTTACAGAATATGCAAATATCTCACACGACACCCTATTCCTATAGCCTATGTACTCCATCTTGTAGATATTATCTATCTATTATTAACAGGTTTTTACATAGCGCTATCAGATTACCGGTTGCATTCTCTGCCTAGAAAATCTGATTTCCGAAAAAGGCACCTCCGCCGCTGCTATCGCCAGACCAAGGGACAGGTGAGTAAACTTTCTGTGCGGGGTAGGGAAGGTTAGGGTCAGGCTGTAGGGGAGGGAGGATTAGGGTCAGGCTGCGGGAGATGGTGGGTTAGGGTCAGGCTGCAAGTAAGGGAGGGTTAGGGTCAGGCTGCCAGGAAATGAGGGTTAGGGTTAGAATTAGGGAAAGGAGTGGAGGACTATTTTTTCTTACTATTTCGGAGCACAGAGCTTTCAGTGCTTCGTGGATCGATTGCTATGCCTCGTCGAGGCATATGCATTCGAAATCCAAAATCAGATTACATAGCACTTTACAGATAATATTTCACATTAATCCTTGCCCCATTGGAGCTACTAAGGTCCCCAATACATATATACAAACACAATGGGGTTAAATTTATTCAACAGCCAATTAACCTATCAGTATAATTTTGGAGTGTGGGAGGAAACTGGAGCACCTGGAGGCCTTGTCCGAGAATCAAACTCATGACCTCAGCGCTGTGAGACACAAGTGCTACTCACTGAGCGGTACGAAAATCTTATTGGCGAAAATGGGACATCCGAAAGTTCCTTTTCAAATGTCCCATTTTTGAATACTTACCACTTTCTACTTTTTTTAATGAATGGGTGAGTATGCCGTTCGGCATACTTTACCTATTCAATTTCACAATTACCATTATCTTTCCGCCGTCTGCGATATCCCTCCGCCGCTGCTATCACCGGACCTGGAACAGGTGAGTAAACCATCTGTGCGGGTTAGGGTTAGGGTTAGGGTCAGGCTGCAGTAGAGGGAAGGTTAGGATCAGGCTACAGGGGAGGTAGGGTTAGGGTCAGGCTGCAGGGGAGGGACGGTTAGGGTAAGGCTGCCAGGAAAGGAGGGTTAGGGTTAGGGTAGTGAGAGGGGAGGGTTAGGGTCAGGCTGCAGGGAAGGGACAATTTTTTCTTACAATTTAGCAGAATGGAGCTTTCGATGGGAGGAATCAGATTTTTCAAAAATCATATTTTCTATGCAAGGACCCACACCCCTCACTGAGAAACCATGCTACCCATGAGGTAGATTCAGTAACCAGCCAGCCAACTGCAGCTTTTGGCCTAAACTGGATAAAAATAATATTGTGACCTGTGAGGTAGTCAATTGACTGGAAATTACTGAAAATTATTGTTATTGAGGTTAATAATAATAATAATAATAATAATATAGGAACAAACACAGAAACATTATGTGATTTTAGCATTTTGCAAGAAAATACAGAGTGAGCATTTCTAATATTAAGACATATCTCAGCTCACTCTCTCAGATCTTCACAGGCCATTCAACTCTCCTCAACACTGATCAAATGCTTTGTCACACAAGGATACAACCAGGGTCCTATTGGTATGTTAAACTGAATACCTGGAAGTGGAATCTAACCTTGGACAGGAGTTCATCAGAGCCCCTGAAGGTGAGGGCAGTCTTAGCTGCAGCCCATTGCAGATCACTACACAAGTAACAGCCCTGGTACACTGGAAGAAGCTAGTGAGAGGAGTTGGGTAAACTCTGATGGTAGTGGAAAGGAACACTATAAATGGATGGTAGCAGACAGAAGCACAGTGGAGGCTGGTAGCACACAGCAGGAGCACTGTAAATGAATGGTAGTAGAAAGGAGCAGTGGATGATTGTAGGATGATAGGCTGTGCTGATTAGAACTGGTTGCACCTGTGTTGTTACTTGAGAGCTGAGTCTGATGTTGCTAGGCAGCAGTACTCCAGCAGACAAGGAAGCAATCAGCAGCACACTGCAGAGTTCAGGAATGGAAAGTAGGGGCATGAACTGTGATATGTGCTAAGTCCCAGTTACAGGACTTCTCCCAGACTGCATCCACTCTCTGGAATAACCTTTCTCTACTCTCAAAACTTTCAAGTGCTCCCTTAAAATGTATCTATTCAGTCAAGCTTACCAAAATCCACAACCTATTTCTTAACACTGGTCCACTCTAATTACAACTACTTTGCTATCAGGTTTTCTTTCTGTAAAATGATTAACGGGATGCAGTCGCCACTGCGAACATGCAGTTTATGAAAAAGAGACAACTGAAAAATTCTATGAATAATCAGCATACTTACCCATTCATTCATTTATTCTGAAATCCTGCTGCAGACTCGCCGGAGAGGGGAGTCTTAGAGTTAGGCTATGGGGAGGGCAGTCTTAGGGTTAGGGTAATGGAAGGGGAGGGTTATGGTAAGAATTAGGATAAGGGTTAGGGTAGGATAAATACTCACCATTCAGTGTAGAGACTTCATTCCAGAGATGATCAATTGCTTCTCCTCCTCTGGAGCCACTTAAGAATTCAGTGGTATAAAATGGCCCTTTCGAAAAAGGGCTGTTTGTACCGCCAACCTATACCCATGATTAACACAAACTTGAACATTCTTTCTCTCCATAATAAAATTCCCCTTAGTCCTGCACAACACAACTGTGTGACTGGATTATACAGAACACTAAGCACTTTTATTATACAAGCTGGCTGGTACATTGTGTGATATAAAGCACTTGCCTCTATGTATCAATCCCCAGTGCTATAGAGTGTAAACTTCTGGGTAGGACCCTCTTACCCACCCAGTCTGTCAGTTACCACCTAGTCTTGTTATAATGATTGTTAAAATCGTAGCGCTATGTAATCTAAAAGCACCATATAAAAACCTATTAGTAAATAAACACATAGATATAGATTATAGTGTTTTCTTGTTTTTTACTTTAAATATTTTTTTTATATTTTTTTTTTTACTTTGTTTACTTTTTCACCCATATCTCATGTTCTCCAATGGTATGTAAAAAGTAATGTAATAAAATGTTATTTAAAAATGCGGCATAAGTACATTTTTTTTTACCAAAAAACATGCTTATTTTTATGCAATTATAGATTTTAATGTATAAAATGTCATCTCTATAATAGCATGGTTCCAACCACAGTTTGCATTACATAGGAAATGGCTGTGTCATACATTATGTGAGTATCACAGACTCTTTGTGCGTGGGGTTGTAATGTTTATCCTCACATACAGAATCTGGACAGAGACTAGATATACTCAAAATAAAACGTAGACAGCTCATCTAATTAAGTGGAAGTTAGAACAGTTATTTTGAAACCACAACTTTTATAGCGGATATTCACCTCTTGGTCTAGAGGAAGTGTGGGTGTAATAGTGGGAACACCTTTTGACATCACAAATAGCATTTAAGAAGATGATTGGATGATACATTTTTTTACACTGTTTAAATTCCTGTACTATCAGAAAGCTTTGAAATCGGAATAAAAAGTAAAGATATACAGCTGACATTACTGAGGAGAGCTACCATCAGGCTTAACACCTATTGGAAAATACAGTCAGGTAATCACTAAAATTGAATATTGATAAGAATATATTATACATAATATTTTGGAAATCTGGGTGCGGGAGAATCATGCTTGTAGCAGGCCTGCAAACATGGCATTGCACATATACCTTCCAGTTTTGGTCGGTTTGTTTGACAATTTTATAGCAAATATACAGAAGAAAAATGAGCAGCGCAGTTGTTGGTACTACTACCTTAAATTCCAGATTTGATTTTGACCAAAGTTTTATGCATGTAAAGTTTGTTTGCATTTGGGGGGGGGGGGGGGGACGAGACAAAGGAACCAATT
>WWET01001418.1:112993-127070 GCA_011038615.1 Limnodynastes dumerilii | reverse complement strand
CAATTGAATATTATTCATAGGTGAATAGGAGTAGGTATTTTTTAATTCATTGCAAATTTAAATATTACATTAAGAATTTAGACTTATTACATATAGTATTTATAAAATTAATAATGTCTAGTTATGGCTAATGCCTTGACATATATTTATTGCATATACATTATTTTAAATACTTCATTTTCTATATTGTTCATCATGCAGTAAAAATGTTTGCCAGTTAATCTGAAAGAAGATAATGTAATTAAGCAAAATATATATATAGCTGACATTTAAGTTACTGTATTTTTTTTTAAATGTGATGACTTATATAGAACAAACCAGATATTGTAGTAAATAAAAAAAAGTTTACATATTAAATGTATGAAATATATACATAGTTTATTTTTGTGTTAGAAATGATTGTTATAATTATACAAATAACAATAAAATTGAAAAATCCTAAGCAAAATTGTTTTTTTATTTCCTATATAAGCATAAACCAAGAGTTAATATAGATGTTAAGAAAGCTAACTGGAAAAATTGCCCACCTGTAGAATTATTTGTTCGGGTTCAGAATTTAAAATAAATATATTATGTTTGGCTGGTGTTATTTGTATTTTTACAAAACAGATTAAAGTTATTGAGGACAAACTCAATATAAATAACAACTTCAACTGTAATCATTATAAGAAATATAAGCCAATAGCATGTGTAGGATAGGCAGAATAAGGTTCCTTATTACATTTCTGAAGACACCTGGAAATTAGAATCTGTCCTTCTTTCCCTTGCTCTCTGGAAAGAACAGAGTGGCGGCATGTTTTGTACATGTGTGTTGATGTGCATGTGCCGAAGTGCCACCAGATATGCTTCCAAAATATAGTGGAAAAGACGGGAGACAACATCCTTATAGTTTGTCTAAAGGTAGTAGCCATTTCAGAGACCCAAAGAAGCTTCACAACTGACATTCACTATAGGTATACCACTGAGCTTATGGGAGGAATAGTAATCACTTCTTCTGAGGGTAACTCCAGGTATATTCATAGTCAAACTAGATGGTAATAGCCTACACTTCATTACCATACTTAAAATCGGTGCTGTATTTCTCTAAATTGAGGTGAGCCCCAAAAATGTTTTATTGTATCCTGTCAAACAAGGTATAAGAACAGCGGACCGTATTCACAGTTAAGAAAGCTTTAAGAAGGTGCAGATAAGAATGTATCCACACCTATCTTCAAGCTTCATCCCCAATCACCTCCCCTTAGGGCTTCCCTAAGTTTCCGTTCGTATTCTCCGTCTTAAGGAGAATATGAACGTTCTTACCACTACTCCGCCCTCCTCGGCTCCTCAACATATCTTCTCCCTCCCTCTCTTCTTATTTCCTCCCAAAGGCTGCCGTGGCACAACTCTTTATACTGCGGTCTTTGAAGACCCTAAATGGTACGTAGATTGCGAAAATGAGCTTCTACGCATGCATAGTAGCTCATTTCCTATTTCCCCACACTTAAGAAACTTTGGCTCTTTAAGTGTGAATAAGGTCAAGAATCAATAAACCATAAGTTAAGATCCTTATAATATACTTTATTAAAACATGGTTGTTCTCTTAATAATTCAGACTACAGTCTACAAGAATGAACAACATAAAATTAATACACTATGTTAACAACATCCTCCTCACTGGAATGTCTGAAAACTGGGCCTTTTTTTCTTTTCTTTTCTTTATGTTTTCCAATTAAATTATTACAAAACATAAAGGTATCGCTTTCCACACTATTGTTCTTAGACAGACGACTACTGCACGGCATTTGGAGAACATTGCAAGCCCATAGTACATTCTAATATTGGTTTAATGTTTTTTTGTTTGCTTGCTTGTTTTTTTGTTTCTCTTCCCAAACTAACAATTAATCTGGAATATTCTCCCATGGTAATCAATGAAATGTTGTTCATTCAGCTTGGTCAAGGTTATGTTGTTGAAAATCAGATGATATTTAATTGGAAAACCAAATGCTAGTACTTACATGCACAAAACATTTGATAACTACAATTTGTTTATTATCATAGAAACATAGAAACAAGTGACGGCAGATAAGAGCCACATGGCCCATCCAGTCTGCCCAGTTGTTTATTTAAAACTATACTGTAAGACTCTATTTACCCTAAATTTAAATAGTTATTAGTGACTGATTGAATAATTCAGTTATTGGTTTTGCCAGCACCCCTCTAAGCTCTTTTAGTATCCTCGGATGTATCCCATCTGGTCCCATTGATTTGTTCACTTTCAACTTTGAAAGTTCATTTAATACCTGCTCCTCAGTGAAAGCAGTAGTAATTGCCCCCCATTGTATTAATAGTCTTCCCATTCAAAGTGGACCCTTCCCCTCTCTTTCTTTTGTGAATATTGAACAGAAATACTTGATAGATGATCTGCCATAGCCTTTCACCCTCAATAAGAATCCCACTCTCCGTTTTGAGTCTTACAATATCCTCTTTAGTTTTTAGCCTTTCATTTATATACCTAAAAAACCCTTCTCATACCAAGTGAGACAGTTTTTCCTCAGTTTGTGCCTTTGTTGCTCTGATAACTTTTTTAGCCTCCTTCTGTTTTGTAAAATACTCCTCCCTGTCATTACTTTGAGTTTACTTATAATTCTGAAAGGCCTTTTTTGCTTTCACTATACTTGCTACTTCTTTTGTAAACCACATTGGCTTTCTTTTTCTGGGGTTTTTCCTAACCTTTCTTATACAAAGGTTTGTTGCTGTTAATAATGCATTTTTTAAATTTCCCCACTGCTCCTGTGCTCCTTTCATGTGCCTCCACTCCGCCAAAGAACTTACACATTTCCCATTTCTACAAAATCCTCCTTCCTAAAATCTAGCACCCTGGTCTTTGTGTGGCATGCTCCTCTCTCAGTCATTATACTAAACCATACTGCTTGATGATCACTGGATCCTACGTTCTCACTCACACTAACTTCTGAGATTCTGTCAGCATTTGTAAGTAGTCCATGCTTCTTCTATAATACTGTGGAAACAACATCAGCATTGGGTCTTAAACTTAAAACATACATACAACAACTCTACTTTACTTAAGAGAAAATACAAATTTTAGAGCGCCAATCAAGTACCATTTCCCTGTGAACACAACTTTAAAATGTAATAATAATGTAACAGTTCGGTACTCTAGACAAGAGTCAAACATACATGCTGAATTTGGCCTTGATACAAATCTCTGTATTCCGGTACGGAAGAGGGGAGTTCTAATAACTTATGTCAAGTTATGTTAATTTACATTAACTTTTCTGCACTGATTTGTCTGATGGGGTTTAGGCATGCGGATTTGAAGGGCTGGCCCCTTCTACTGAAGTTCTTTCATACAGAACATAGTTCCATAAGGAAGGACTTAAGATACGTAACAGCTGGCGAGCACATGTGCCAATGTTACATCTCAAGGGGGCTTACGCAGCACATTTAATTTTGAATAAGGGCATTTGTTTGGCCCAAAACCTTCCAGGTCAAGGGTTGGAGGATGAGATTACACACCAGCTGAACGCACTGTCCTGTCTACTGCATTTACAGATATAGCTTAAAATTTGCCAATATAATGAGATTATGCATAAATGACTAAGACAAAGACTATGATAAGAGGCCACATGGCTTCAATTACTATTTATTTATTAACTAGTTTTTATATAGCGCAATCAGATTACATAGCACTTTACAGAGAATATTAGCACATCAGTCCCTGCCTCATTGGAGCTACATGCTCAATTCCCTAACACTGACATACGCACACACAGACTAGGGTAATTTATTCAGCAGCCAGTTAACCTACCAGAATGTTTATGGAGTGTGGGAGGAAACAGGAGCACCTGGAGGTAACACATGCAGTCACGGGGAGAACATAAAAACTCTACTCAGAAAAGGCCTATTCCCGTAATCAAACTCATGACCTCAGCGCTGTGAGACACAAGTGCCACTGTACTGCCCCAGTATTCTGAGATCTTCTGGAGGGAAGAAATAAAAATAAGGCAACCCTGTGATAAAATTAAAATCTAAGATCCTTTTACATATAACATATGCTTAAACATTGCCGGTTGAACCTTTGATAGGTAAAGCTCCAGCTCATCACCCCTGCCCTCCCCCCGGCCACCCTCAGGCCTAGTGCCCTATGCAGCTGCCTAAACCTGCCTAGTTGCAGTACTTGCAGCTCTGTGCTTGAATCTATTACACACATACCTGCAAATGTAGAAGGTGGCAAAAGGGAATTCCACGTCCTCTCATCAGATTATTTTTATATAACTGGCATGGGTACCGTTTTCTAGCCTTTGTGCTCAGTGTAGCTCCCCTCAACTTGAGTAGAGCAGCATAAAGCAAAGCAGTGCAAAGCTTGATTAGGACAGTTACCCATATTCCCCACTGCTCCAACAAGGTTACTGTGTTCCAAAGAGTCATTACCAAGCACACAATTAAACTGGAAACCCTCACCCTTCCCAAACGGCCTGCTTTTGCCTATGACTTAAAATATGTACCAGTATAAAGCAGTATCAAGTTTTCATTGAAAAATATTCCCTTTGGGTTGATATGATGTTTGCTTAAAAAAAAAGAAATGATTTACTGAACGCTGATTAAATCTAGTAAATAACTTTATATAGTGTATTAATAAGTGACAATAACGTATTTTTTTATTTTATTTTATTTTTCACATGATGCTTGATTAAAACCTTAATTTGATGACTAGACAAAAAAAATATTAGATTCTAGAGTTTATTTTTGGAAGGCAGCCTGGTGAGTAATGATATGCCTGGAAGCAAACAATTAGAATGATTAGTACGTACAATGTGTTGTTCTAGCTGGATTATAACAATGATTACAACAACCTGATAGGATTGGTTGCTACAAAGCTCTTACAGAGTTTAAATTTGCACACTTACTTGCCACAAACCTGTTCCATTCCGCAGCAGTGTTCCTAAAAGTGGCTTATAACTAAGCAATACTGTCAGGTATGTGCTCCTTTATGTATGGTAAATGCTATACCTTTGTTGTTTATAATATATTTTGGCTTTCAGCTTAGACAGTACACATGCATATTGTGGATTATAGGTATGACTTTCTTTATAAAATGTACTTATAGATTGAATGCTAATAAATGTATTTGTTTTAATTGTTTAGCTACATTTTTTGTAACTGTAGAAAGATTATAATGAAACAACCAAAAGAGACTTTAGATCACACAGAGGCAATCTGTAGCACTAGGGTGTTGTGAACTATTAAGTCATATCATGCTCTGATAGCTATAAGCTATTGCTATATTGTTGGAGAATGCTGGAACTTGTAGTTTCACAACACCTGGAACACTGTTTGCCAATATGTCTGCTGTAGACACGAGAACAAATGCACAACAAATCTGGACATGAATGCAAGTCACTGCTATGATCGCTTGCACACGGAGGGGTGTTTCGTGGAAGGAGAACGGGTAAAGGAAAGTAGTCAATGTACATTAAGGGTGTACTGACACAATTAATTATTTTTTATTTTGAAACTAATTTTATTAATGACTACATTTTCTACATACAAATTGTCAACAAAGTGCTCGTACAAAGCAAAACCATCAATCCAATATACATTACTGTGTAGTGCCCTGCACTTTAGATATCTGGGGAAAGGGAATGAATATGGGAGATTAACTGCTTTGTGCTTGGCCATTTCCAAAAACAACCTGTTGTGCTTCTATAAGAATTCAAAGCTGCAGTTACCTTCGTGTCTGGATTGAACCAAAGCATTTAATACATTGCATGAGGTTTTACAGAACGCAGAATACTTTCGGAATTGTCCACAGATCAGGATCAGTCCCAGTCTATGAATACTTTTAAGCAAAGTATAGGGCATAAAAAGGGTGGTATAGCCTAAAGTAGCAAACTGAGTTAATGGCTTTTATTTTCTAAGATTATGATTAGCTATGGGTATCAGTATGGGTATTTTGTGACCTTTTATTCCACAACATACCCTCCAACATGATCCATTCCAATAGGAACAAAATACTCTGCTCCTCAGTTTCCAACTGCCAGTTACTATGGTTACCATCTTTGTTGAAGAGGCTAATTTTTAAAAAATATCAATTAATTCATTAAAACCAGGGGAGTGACAGTTGGAAGTTCAGGAGCGGATTAAATTGTACCTAATGGAATGGGTCATGTTGGCAGGTCTGTTAGTTGCTCTAAGCAACTGTGGCCTTCACAATCCATTTAGGGTCTTTTTCAGGTGTGAATGACTTAAACAACCTCTAGATTGTAATGTTGCCATTTTAAAGGATAATAAATAAAGCTTTTTGAAATAATATTTAGGGGCCGTATGCAGACTCCCGGACGCATAACATATACATCCGGAGTTTAACGTTTTTGAGTACTGCGCATGCGCAGTTAATTTGTAACGTAATCTAAATATCTTTTTCATACATAGATTGCGTATATGCGGTCTTAAACACCACATATACGCAATCTACGTATGGAAAAGATACATAGATTACGTTATAAATTTACTGCGCATGCGCAGTACTCAAAAACGTTAAACTTCTTATGGCCCTAGATTACCTGTGCTGCTCTCTATTTCAGTATGACTATTTTCCCCTGCCTTTGCTACATGAGTTTCTGCTGTGACTGCTGCAAATATAACTTACTTAAAACACTAATCACTACCATATACAAAAGTCTGATTTGATAGCCTTCAGCTAGGGGTTAAAGAAAGCTAACAATGTTTTTTTGTACTACACTTCATTAAGATCAATATATACCTTATGCATATGAGCTTTTATTATTATGTTCTCTGTCATCGCTGTGCACTACACTGTAAATAGATGGCAAGAATGACTAAGCACAAGCCCATTGGCCCAGATCTAGACTGAAGGTACGCGCACTTACGTGTACAGATTCTTACCTTAAGTTTTTACGACTAGGACTGCGGCCGGACACCCACAGACCTAGTCGTAATGGGGCTTCCCGCCCCGACCGATCATTTACATGACTGTCCCCAACTATATGGCTGGGATACGACCATCGTAAATGATGGGCCTGCCCCTTATGCATACGTACTGACGTACATAACAAAGTTACACATGCCTGTAAGTATGCACGTGTAACATCTGGTGCACAGATGTTCCATGACAAATGACTTGCGTAAGTCCCCTGTGGTACGTAACTTAGGATCTGGGCCATTGTGCTTACTGGTTTGTGGGAGGATGGGGGGGCGAGTATTAAAAAAAGGCCTTAGAAATTCTCATAGTATTTAATAGGTTGGTTTGCCCAAGAAAGTAATTTGAGATGTCAACGGGTCTTACATATAAAAGTGCATTCCTAGTAAGCTTAGGGAACTCTAGATGATTTCATTGCAGCAAATTCTGCATCCTTGGTGGAATCTCTCCTAAGCAGTGCTGTAACTAAAGTGAAGATGAAATCCTGTATTGAATCAGTGCTAAGAATGCAACATCGAGGCCATACAGCAGATCACCAAATACCACCAAAAATTGATGGACTCCTATCAAAAGATCTCCTGCTTCTATAGCTACATCAAAAAACAGTATACTGAGTAATGGTTTCCAAAGGTAATGTGTAAACTGTGCTTAGTATAAGAATGCAATGTTAATCATGTGGGCAGCTGTAAAAAAAAAAATTAGGTGAGAAAGTGATTCTATTCAAGGTCTTCTCAAGTATTCTTGTATTACACGGACATGAAATTATCCATCATAACTGAAGGTAAATCCTTTTAATCCAAGTTCAGATCTTCTGCTGTGTTTATGTTGATGCATTTCCCAAAAGAGTAAAAAGCTGGTGCACACATTGCCTTGTTTCTGATCAGTAATTGTCAGCTGAATTCTCAGCATTTGGACTGTGCTCTATATCTTCCATTTCCTTCCAGGTGGCTTTTGGTAAATAAAGGGGATAGAAAACTTGAATATTAGTATCTCTGCGCCTGATTCAGAGATCCGTTTTCACGACGAGTCCTGTGCGTATTTTTAGGATCGGACTAACTGCACATGCATAGTGACTTTATTTACGAATTGCCTTACGGATGAACCTGTGAATCGCACTTTGGTACATATGCGACGCAAAAATACGCACGGGAGAATTTAAATAAAAATGGGCGTGGGGGCATTTAAATGAAGGAAAGTGAGCGCGACTATCATGAATTGCACGTACGAAGGACATATACGCACGGCAATGCACTCGGAAACTTACAAGAGGTTTATGGTGACAGAAGTCACCGACAGCACAGCCAAGAGAGGGGAGCGTCATGCTTGTGAGGGGGTTTGGCCTGCACCGGCCATGTGTATAATTGCGGTCCGATCACCACACGGATCTCTGAATACGGTCCTCTATCTTTTAAGATCTAATATGACTGGATTGTTATCTATTATTATACTTATGTCAACAGAATAATACAGATCTTTTGTGAAACCTTCCTTTGGGCTATGAAAAAGAGAACTACTGAACAACAAATTAGATTGTCCTTAGTCTCCACAGTATCTTGAACTTAGTTGATTAGTAATTACTGCCAACCATTGGTACTACAGGTGTCAAATTCCATCATGCTTTGTCAAATATCAGCTATGTCTATGCTGTTGTTAGCAGTTGTTATTTTAAGACACTTGGAGTGTCAAGAGAAGCTTAGGCCTGCTCTGTCTTTACATCTGTTGTGACCCATCACCAGAAATCTATTTTTGGCAATATGACTGCATGTCATCTGTCTTTAAATCTTTAGCATGACTGGTAAAATGGCTGCACATGAAGCGGATGGAAAGAGGGGGCACAAGTTGCCCCCTCATCTGGAGATCTGCTGAAGCCCTTAGCTACAGAGAAAAGATATGAGGCAAATCCAAGGGAATCCCATCTCTCACCCCCGGCATCCCCAAAAAACTGAAGAGACATTAACTTAGAAGCAGCTGCTGTAAAAAGCTTATATATACATACTGTAAAATCTCCAATTTAAACTTTGTGGGTTTCTTGTTTTATTTTAACAGTTTCCAGTTACAAAAATGAAAATACTGCTTCTGTATGGATTTGTGATAACTCTTGCCTCCTCGGTAAGTACAAATAGATGCATATAAGTACACAGATACCAAATGAAAATGTGATTATTAAAGAAGTTACATAACATGTTAGCATTTAGCATGTGGTATCAGCAAATAGCAAGGCCTGTCACCAACACCAGTTCAAACAGAAAAGTTCCAAAATCATTTGAGGACCATTTCCTACCTTATGAGTGAAAACAAAGTTTTGCATACAGATCTCCAATCACGTCCACTATATCCATGCAATACCACGCTATCACTTCCCTCACATGGGCAGTCTTCCAAAAGCCATAGTTTTATGATTCAAGAAAAAGTAAAAAATGGTGGTGGTTCAGAAGTCATTGCCATAAAAGAATAGTAGTAATTAGCTTTTTAAATAGCTTTTTTAACCCCATATTTAGATATAAGATCTATGTGGAGATTGTATGTTCTCCCTGTGTCTGTGTGGGTTTCCTCCAGGTGCTCTGGTTTCCTCCCACACTCCAAAACAAAAACATGCTGGTAGGTGAATTGGCTGCTGAATAAGTTAACACTAGTGTGTGTGTGTGTGTGTGGGAATTTTTGGACTGTTGTGTTTGTGTGTGTGTGTGTGTGTGTATGTGTGTGTGTGTGTGTGTGTGTGTATGTATGTGTTTATGTATGTGTTAGGGAACTTAGAATGTAGCTCCAATGGTGCAGGGACGGATGTGAATATTAAATATTCTCTGTAAAGCGCTACATAATTTGATAGCACTATATAAAAACCTGTTAATAAATAAATAAGATATCTTCATACTTTGATACTAAAAGAAGCAGATGGCAAGATAAGTTATACATTCTTTGTCAAGTTAACTACACAGGTATAAGTGCACAGAAATATTTAGAAGTCATCTGTCATTGACTGCTTTAGGTTCTAAGGAATTAGGTCACTCAGAGTTGTTGGCAGTGATGATAGCAAGGATTACACCTCTACCAGGCCTGCACACAGTCCTGGATCTTGACATAGCCCACTGCCTGGACTCCTGGTTATGAACTCCATCATGTGTCTAGGATCGGCAAGCTCACTAAATATGCCCTTCATTGCAGAACAGATAATCCCTGTGCACACATTTTTACATGGAAGTAGGTTACCCATCATTGACTATTCTTATATAGAGCATGTTATATGTCATAGAGCATGTTAACTATGAATTGTTATCTATTTTACAGGCTTACATATATTACCACCTCTAATCTTTTCCAAATTTCCCCTAAAAATGTTATTTTAAATTATTTTTAAGATTACAGCATTCCAAGAGTTTGAAGAAGGCCTAAAGAAGATTGGCATGGCCAATAATAATGGGAATCATCAACAAGAAACTAAACTTAAACAAATCCAGCAACATAATGAAGAAATTATTAAAAAAGGGTACACAGGACAACCATTCATGAACAGGAATGGTACTGGAATGCAGGATACACGGATTGTAACGAGAATGCAAAAACAAAGAGTAGGAAAGAATAGGAATCATAAAACGGGGGAACAAAGAGAAATGTGGTCTTCTAAGCATCAAAACATTCATAAAAAGAAAAATAAGACAAGCAAACTTTTACAAAGTCCAAAAGTTTATGACACAACTAGAAACTTAAAGAAAAGAAATGTTGACTATGATGACACTTTAGATACAGTATACCCACTGCAAGACATTTCCACGAATACTCAAGAAGATCTTAGTGAGCATTATAATTCACATGAATTTAATACAATCAGCTCATCCAATCATGAAGACCTCAACTCAAATATCATGAATGAAAATAGTGAGAACACAGATTCAAATGAATCAAGTCAATCTAAATCAAATGAATCAAGTCATCCTAAAGAGTCTTCAGAATCAAGTGACTCTGTGACGTCAAATGAATCTAATATCTCTAACAATTCAAATGAGTCTAACTCCAACAGTGGATCACATGAATCCTTCCATACTGACTCAGATGAGTTGACCACCTCTATCGACCCTTTGGATTCAATTGAGCCTGTTGTAGATAACAACATTTTTAATGCCCCAACTGATGACTCAAAGAGCACAAAAGAGTCAAGTGATTCCTCAAGTCAGTCATTGATTTCCAATAACTCAAGTGAATCCAGTGACCAAAATGATTCAAATGATTCAAATAATTCAGTTGATTCAAAAAGCTCTAGTGATTCCTCAGAAGCAACTATGAACTTAGATAATATAACAGAAAGCATTAGCAATGAAGAGGAAATTACTGTTAGTGCTATGGTCATAGATGAAATGGGTGAAGGTGAAACATAGATAGACTCATTATTCTAAATCTTTTTTCATCTCTGCTATATTATATAGGTGCATTACTATAACAGTTTTACACTGTTTTCTTGAAGCTGTCATATTCCTCTACATGTCTGAGTGAATTTATATTTCTTAAATGACAATTATATGCTAGTTTTTATACATTAAAACTCAGTCATGCCACAAAATATCATAAAAAGGTTTATACATAAAGTATTATCTAATATTAAATAAAGGAATTTTTACATTTACATTTTGTCCATTTTATGTCTTTAACAATATTTTTAAACAAATTAAACTTTACATCCAGAAAGACACTTTTAGGGCTGGATCCAGACTTAGTTAAGTGCTTGAACTTAGTTACTCCTGGGCTAAACCATGTTGATTTCAGGGGGAGTCAAGTTAATTGTATTCTTTGCATGCAGGGATATATCTTTGAATTGCTTACTGCACACAGATACTGAGCAGCTTTACTATCACACTGTTATTTAGACTTGTGATAGGAAACATCACCTCTAAACACTAATACTGCTTGCAACAAATGAAATATGACTCCGCTGCAATCCACATGGTTTAGCCAAGGAGTAACTAAGTTCAAGCACTTAACTAGGTCTGGATCAGGCCCTTAGTCCCTACTTTGCATACATAACATTTTATAAATAGGGACTTTATACATGTTATTGCTTCCAGCTATTAAGTCGGAGCCAGTTTGAAACTTTTGAATTTTAATCAAATTCTGTATGTGAACTTGTTCACACTACACATGTATGTGAGTTACACGTTTTATCACATTCCATTTAAGTATTTTACTGTGGGACATGATACAATCAAAATTAGTCTGGATCCAGATAATTGATTTTATTGCGTATTATTTTATAGTATATTTTAAAAGTGAGAGAATAAAATGATCAGTTTTATTTTCCACAATCAATAAATATGCAGTAATCCTTCTTGATTAAGAGCAGCAGCATTCCCATTCAATGTGTTTTAGGAATATACATGTCACACCTCCAACCTTTCTGTTCACGGTGGATAATAAAAAAAAAAGTGAGTTGGTGGGTCAGAGCCAAGATTATAGGGGTTCCATGTCAAAGTCAGTGTTAAAAATTTTACAAAAACAAGTTGAATTTGATGATGAGGCAATAGCTATATTTAATGTATTTTGCAAGATGCATCAAAATGAGACATTCTGTGTTCTACTGGAATGACAAGATAGAGGTCATTTTTATTAGAGGTCATTAAACTTCTAAGGTCTTTATTCTTGGGAATGGGAACAGGTAGAACTTGGGGTATGTTTTAAAAGATGTGAGCATTCTTCAGGGCTGTGACAGAGATAAACCATCCAGTTTATAGAGTGCATGTTGCGGCACACTGCCAGTTGGAGTGTTTCAGACACCAAAAATGGGCGTTTACATTTCAAGACCAGCATGTTATCATCCATTTTCTCCATCTGCGTGGGTTAACATAAATTGACATTCATTGTTAGTTGAGTGAAACATGTGAAGAAGACGACATGGACATGAAAAATGCACGTTCATGGGTGCGAAAGTTCAAAGAAGGCTAAGCATTGTGCAAGAAGGAACTTAAGCACCACAACCACACACCAGCCTATCGCAAGATCGCATGAGTAGAAGAAGTTGTCATGCAGGACAATGATCATATGTGGAAGAGATCGTTTCCTCATGCTCCTTACTCACCTGATCTTGCACCAAGCGATTTTTTGGCTTTTGCCACTCTCTATGGCTGCATGTTTTCCAGTCATTCAGCCATTGCATTAGCAATTTTTTTGTGGTCTCAACATACCCCAAAAAAAGCATTCACAGTGGCCATGCAGTCATGTTGATGTTGTTAAAAATATATACAGTTAGAGGGAGACTATGTTAAAAAGGGACAGTAGTTTCAGCCTCCTGGTGAATAGACAGACTCGTACAGGAGCAAAACTTGATTGAAACATGTAAAACAGACAGATCGATATGCAGTGAATGGCACCACTCGTGATTACCAGCATCCTGGTACAGCAGTGTTGATGAGCTTCACAAGTCCCTGTACCAACGCGGTTCATCACATGGTGACTTCATCAGGGGGTAGAGGAGACTTTTGCGGCCCACCTTCTTATAGTTAAGAGAGGGGGAGGAGTATCACAACTTTAACCCTGTCCTTACTTATGTCAAGCAGCAACTTATGTAGCGGCTTAACTGCAGGAGAACAGCAATCAGCAGGCACATGATTTAAATATAAATTTGTTAAATTATACACAACAAACGGGTGTTAAAATCAAAATAATGCAAGATAAAACATTATACATAAAATATTCAATATAAAAAAAAACTTTTTTGGTAAGAGAAGAGAACTGCGTATCATTAAACACGAAAGCATCTAGTGCCATAGCATTCAGCTCTACATTGTATATCAAGCATTGGAGGACGTCATTTCTATTGGACTATCCTTTATTATTCCCGGAAAAAGTGAGCGCACCTGTTTTCTGTCTATATATATATATATATATATATATATATATTTCATCATTTCTTATTCATTTTATTTGATTACATTCATGTCTAGTACATTCACAAATCCCCATTACCATCAAACAAATTATTAGTATTTGTATATGCTGGAGTGTTATATGTCTGTACACAATTTATGTACTGATCCAAAGCACAAACACTGGCATCTGGATCGCTCTGAAATTCTGAAACTTCCTATTATTATTCCTATTTTTTTTACCTTACAGTCTTTATAAGGTCCAAAATGTCTGTTACTGTGCTTGTAT
>WWET01001418.1:96283-109144 GCA_011038615.1 Limnodynastes dumerilii | reverse complement strand
CGTCACCAGTAGCACACGGAAAGTGTGCACCAGATGTATCAAACTCGCAGGTTGCATTCAGCCCAAAAGCTTTTATTTTGCAGCCCCATCTAACAAGCGTAGCAGGTTGTTACAGCAAATGTGACTGAAAAGGGCAGCCACCACAGCAGTTACAGATGACAGCTGATAGCAAAGCCCTTTTCAGCTGTTCTGTATAACTGCTGCATCGGCTGGTTGGAGATACATTAATGGGGGATACTTGGGAGGCTGCAGACACATGATGGGAAATACCAAGGAGGCTGGAGAGACATGATGGGAATACAGGGGGCCTGGAGACACATGAATGGGGAATACTTGGGAGGCTGCAGACACATGATGGGAAATATCGAGGAGGCTGGAGAGACATGATGGGAAATATCGAAGAGGCTGGAGACACATGATGGGAATACTGGGGGCCTGGAGACACATGAATGTGGAATACTTGGGAGGCTGCAGACACATTATGGGAAATATCGAGGAGGCTGGAGAGACATGATGGGGAATACTGGGGAGGTGGGAGACACACGATGGGAGATATCGAGGAGGCTGGAGAGACATGATGGGAATACTGGGGGCCTGGAGACACATGAATGTGGAATACTTGGGAGGCTGCAGACACATGATGGGAAATATCGAGGAGGCTGGAGAGACATGATGGGGAATACTGGGGAGGTGGGAGATACATGATGGGAAATATCGAGGAGGCTGGAGAGACATGATGGGAAATACTGGGGAGGCTGGAGAGACATGATGGGAATACTGGGGATCTGGAGACACATGAATGGGGAATACTGGGGAGGCTCGAAACACATGATGAGAAATACTGAGGAGGCTGGAGACACATGATGGGGAATACTGGGGAGGTTGGAGACACATGATGGGGAATAATGGGGAGGCTGGAGAGACACAATGGGGAGGCTGGAGAGACATGGATGGGGAATACTGGGGAGGCTGGAGAGACATACTTGGGAGGCTGGAGAGACATGGTTGGGGTATACTGGGGAGGCTGGAGAGACATACTGGGGAGGCTGAAGAGACATGGATTGGGAATACTGGGGAGGCTGGATGAGACTTTTTATTTTTCTTGCGGCCCACTCAATCTTAGACTTTGATTGTTTGGCCTAATTGGGATTTTGAGTTTAACATGCCTGGTGTACACATTTAAAACGTGCAAACTGATATGTATAGGTACAGTAAGTAGACTGAAAGTGTAATGCAACAACCTATACAAGTAACATGTTGCAAAGCATTGTTTTATGTCAATTATATTGTCTTTGTCTATGTGTTGCTTAATTATAATAAATATTTTTGAGCTCACTCCCATATAAAATGTGGCCAGGACAAAAAAAATCTCTGGGGTTACAGTTATGAAAAGGTGTATACCACGACTCTAGATAAGGTTCAGTATGTCTTTTTATACAGGAGCGAAGCAGGTTAATGCAAGAGGTAGAGGTTCCACCCTTTTAGACTTAAAAAAGTTTCTTCACATAGGACCGGATCCACAGTTAATAATGTGGGCACCTTTAACATGCAAAGTTTGCAAGTGGGCTTTATGGACTGGAGGATGCATGTACCCTCCAGATGTTACATTAGATTTACTAAGTTACGTATGATGGAAATAAGTAAAAAGGGGCTGTGCTTCCCCACAAAAGTGGGTGGGGAGAAGCATTTAAATTTTAGAGATGCCTTAGAGACTGCCCTATGGCAAGTCACACGTTTTATGAATGAGCAAGGGGAGTGACAGGAGGTGTTCACTGCCCTCTTTTGTTCGGTATAAAACACCACCACACATCCAGAAAACGCGGGGGGTGTGGATCCGGTCCATAGTTAGACTAATCTGGTTATAGGTTATATAATCTAACCAAGTTTACAACATGATAACTCACTGACAGCTGAAAATTCATGAGCAAAAGTATTTGTTTGTGATTTCTCAGATGTTAACTGTAAACAGCAAACCAAACATGTATAGAAAATTCCTCATAACTAGAAATATCTGATGCTTCCTACCATTGCCAGCACATCTGATGCTCCTTTTATACTTAATAGTGTGTTAAGAAGATATTATCATCACTAACCTACAGACGGTTTTTGCATCTGATCTGCCCTGAAACCTTGTCAGTAGCAGCAATGTCCAATACAATTTCAAGATGACCAGATCTATAGTTGTTAATGAAAAAGATAAAGATGTGAAAATTGTAACATTGCTAGGTCAAACATCATTGGTCTGATGGCTTGAACCAAAAAGTATTTGAGGCATGTTATTTACAAAAAAAAATAAGATGCTCCCTAAATCTGATTCAATTGTTGCCAACAATATTTGTTTGTGGCATCCCTCAAAGCTCCTAATACAGGACGAAGACTTTGATTATGTAGTTCTATAGTGAAGAATTCAACTCACATATAATTTCCTCAGACTTACTTTTTTGGCCTCTTTAATAACAGGTTCTCTAAATGTCCTGAAAAACTAGTGAGAAACAGTATGCAAAAACAAAACAAGAAAATAGGAGTTAACATGGAGGGGAAAAGCTATTTCAAAAAAGTATGGTGGAAAACCGAGGAGAAAAATAAATCATAAATTAATGATAAAAAAAAGAGGTATTGAGCAAAATGTGTAGAAAAAATGAAAATTCTAAAATGAACATAGAAGATAACACCAAAAAACTTGTGTTTGTCCATGTGTGGATTATAATGTAGGACATCTCATAGGGATGAGGTCACACCTAGTGTAGGGCTTCATCTCAGATCTTCAGCACTGATGCATCACCACTGCAAGAAACTGGGGAATCACCAGGCATAACATTTATGGGCCACTCTGGTGTACTCTGATGCTGCCTTCAAAATCCAGCCCTGTTGCATTTACGTAAGCATTATCTCCACCCAGTATGACATAATTATTTTAAATGCAGGAACAGATACTTAATGTGCTTAAAGTTTTTTGTTCCTTATTTTTAAATAAGGAATAATAATTATAACTTTCAGATCATAATTAACAAAGAGAGACAGAAGAATTTATAACAATGAGGAGCAATATTTTTACCCTGGTGACCTGTTGCAAAATGTATTTTGTTTACTGTAGATTAGATTACAAAATTTAGAAGTTTGTGTCTTAAGCATTATACTTAACAAGGATTTACTGTTGTCCGGTTAGATAAATCGCTTCCAGAAGTGGAAAGGTGATGACTCTGAAGAAAAAGGGGTGAGTAATTAGAACTCTTTTATTACTTAAAGCAATGAATTCTTTTAGAACTGCCTTCTCTCTACATTCCTTGGTGATGGGGTAAGGAGGAGCAGGGGGACATTTCTTTAGCAAGCTAATTTTCAGAAGACAGTTTATCTAGCTAATATAAGAGAGGACTGTAGTAGTTGGGTTTCAGCAGAAGAGTTTATTGCGCTATAAATGTCCTAGAGGGAAAAAAATGAAAAACAAAACAAAAACATTGAACATGCGTGCGTTTTTTACTGACAGTAGACCAACTGTTATTTTAAATCATTGGAGAAGAAAGCTGTAAGTGTATGAATGTGTGGGATCACCATCTATATATGTTTTGGCAGCATAC
Source organism: Limnodynastes dumerilii (assembly GCA_011038615.1). Lineage (NCBI taxonomy): Eukaryota > Metazoa > Chordata > Amphibia > Anura > Limnodynastidae > Limnodynastes > Limnodynastes dumerilii. Next base: position 105,569 of record WWET01001418.1, on the reverse strand, counting down.
AGCTACAATTACATAATTATAGAGGAACACTAGCACCATCACACAAACACACTCCTCCTGTGCTTTGGGAGTACAATCACTCAGTAAAAACGTAATGGTACAGACATGGAACATCCTTTTTTTTAAACTATCTTATTTGTGTACGGTAAGACCTTTACTTGACCTTTCATATAGATGGTCCTGCGAACAGATTAGTGCTTCAAGTAACTAACATATAGTTTGCTTGAAATGTGTTTAGACAAATATTTTTTCCCTTTAGTGAAGATTAGGATGAAATGTCTTACATTCCAAATCTGGGAGTGAAAATGTCCAAAATGATTCCTAAGAGTTTTTTTTAATACCCCCTGCGCATTCACACACTACATGTTAAAGTGTGCAGGGCTGGCGCTACCATTAGGCAATCCTAGGCGATCGCCTAGAGCGCCGGGCCCAGGGGGGCGGGAGCAGCCCCCCGCCTCCATTTACCTTCCTTTTGTGTTTAACTCTGCTGCTGCGCTGTGGTGAGTAAAGGGGGTGACGGAAAGATGAGGGTCCGTCACCCCCTTAAATCACCTCAGAGCCGCAGCAGAGTCTTCGGCGGAGAGCGCGTGCCGCAGAGGAGTTAGGAGCAGGTAAGTGATTGGTGGCTGTGGGGGTCTAGGGAGGGGGGTTCTGTATGGTTAAAACTAGGGAGAGGGGGTCTGGCCTGCTATATATGAGTAAAGCTAGGGAGGGGGCTGCAATATATGAGTAAAACTAGGGAAGGGGGCTGCTATGTAGGAGTTAAACTAGGGAGAGGGCTACTATATATGAGTAAAACTAGGGAGGGGGCTGCTATATATGAGTGAAAATAGGAAGGGGGCTGCTATATATGAGTAAAACTAAGAAGGAGGAGGGGCTGCAATATATGATTAAAACTAGGGAGGGGGGCCTGCAATATTGCAATATATAAGTAAAACTGGGGAGGGGAAGTCTGCAATATATGAGTAAAACTAGGGAGGAGGAGGGGCTGCAATATATGATTAAAACTGGGGATGGGGGCCTGCAATACCTAATTAGAGGCCTGAAGGGGAATATGAAGAGGGCATAGAGGCTTGAAGGGGCATATGGAGGGGCGCATATAAAGACGGTGTGGTGTAGGGGGGTGGGGGGAAGACAGGCCAAACTTCGCCTAGGGTGCCCAGGCACCTAGCACCGGCCCTGAAAGTGTGGGTCTCCAGGTAATGCCCAATGTTTTTAGTGTCCAATGCATCTCTGTCTAAGATTTACTGCGGGTTTGGAAAAATGTAAATGTTACTCATAGTAACCAATCAGATTCTAGCTTACATTCTCTAGTATGTAATAGGAAAGTGAGAGCTAGAATCTGATTGGTTGCCATTGACAAAATCTCCTCTTTTCCAAACTTGCAGCTTAGTAAATGGATCTAGGTGTTTTGAAATTTTGTTTTGCACACTTAAAAATAATAAATTGTTTGTTCATTGTTTTCCTCCTGTGTTGTATTTATATATATTTACCATTATTACAGGTTCTTAGGAATCGATATGGCAATTATTTCTTCAGACCTGTACACCCAAAGGCACTACCTAGATACATAATTCATGCCAGAGTAAGTATCTACACAAATGTGCACATTTCTGGTTACAGAATATGGATCCAGTACTGCTTTATTATTACTAAGTTAAAAATTTGGTATGACTGATTTATTGATTTATAAAAAAAATTAAATCCATAAAACTAAATTCAGAGCACATTATAAAGCAGTGGTGGCCAACCCGCGGCTCTGGAGCCACATGCGGCTCTTTCCTCTGAAGAATGCGGCCCCTGGCTGCCGTCTATTTCCCCGGCGGCACTCTGGAGGCTGCGTTATGACATTACTGTCATAACGCAGCGGGGGCGGAGCATCTATTTCTTCCCTCCAAGATCTCCCAGAGGAAAAGAAATAGATGTCCCGAATGAGCCCCACTTACCCTGCGGTGGGTACTGTTAAATCCTTTTGAGGTCCGCAAATCAGGACAGTCTTGTCTCAAGGTAAGGGCAGAGGGGCCCCATGTACAAATCCTGCACAAGGGCCCACTTGTTTCTTAAAATGCCCCTGCTTAAATTGATTTATGTATGGTTTGGTGCTTACCTATGGGACTTGTTTATTTGTTTTTAATGCCATTAGAACTTTAGAACACTATAGAAAACATTTCTATTTACATTAAATTAAATATTTGTAATTCTTACAACTTTTTTAATAAAACATAAACATAATGCATTATATAAAAAGTTTATTACAATGAATTTTCTACATTTTTGTTAGATAAATAACAATAAAAAACTTGTTTTTTAAACTTAATTGTAAAAAAGTATATAAATGGCAATTAGCATACATTACACAGGTAGCTCACTGCTCCAAAGCATATTAAGATACAATGTGGCATTAGTATATTAGCAAAAAAACAATCATAAAAACCATCAGATAATAGTGTACAGATAAATACAAAGTAGTTTTGAGTTTTAATTCAACATTTTCATATAGTTGTGGTTAAGTGACTGCTGATTAAATTTAAGTACCTAGATGGCCTCCTTGTGATTCACAATAAGGAAACACATCCACACTTAAATCCACGCACCTAGAGAACCGTCTGTACGTGGCAGTCCTGAGACTGGGGGTATGGTTAACTTTATTTTATAGCATCTCTGAATCACTATTACAGATCTCGCCGTGCGTGTATTTATGTACATCCGCAATTCCACGTGGTCATTACTCTTAAGTCTGAATCAGGGCCAATATCCACAAACATGTTTAGCTCTTATTAAAGGCACAGTTTTACAAACTTAGATAATAAACTCATTTGGACAGGGCTGTATTTACTTTTATTTCATGTTCATATACATAAATATTAGATTAATAGCCACTTTAGATACAGCTGTGCTTACATGTTACCGCCTAATATATCAATGACAATACTGATAATAATAATAATAATAATAATAATAATAATAAAACGTTCTCCTTACATGCGGGAATCTGTAATTACTCACAGAAGAGGGGAGTGAAATTCCCTGTCAATTTCCTCTGACATGCAGACTTTGGCCTGGATTCAGAACACCGTAGGTGTTGCACATACGGTCTTAAAATACCAATAGTAGCTACTACGCATGTGTAACTATTTTACGTAATCTACCTATTGTTTCGTTATGTAGATTGTGTATATGCGGTCTTTAAAGACCGCATTTACGCAATCTACATAAAGAAGCGATGCGTAGATTACGTAAAATAGTTACTACACACGCGTAGTAGCTACTATCTGTATTTTAGGACCTTATGTGCAACACGTACGGTGTTGTGAATCCGGGCCTTTAAGTTTACTGCACCAATTTGTGTCCATACGGGACAGCGAATCTGCCTAGCGCCGCCCCCTATGCCTTATTAGCATGGCAAATTCTGCTTCCGTTGTGGGTTTTTGCCATGCAAAACAGAGTTCCGTCCTCATAGAGATCCGCTGTGTAAGCACGCATGCGCAGATATTATATGCAAGGGGACTTATGCCAGCATCTTGCATAAAGCCTATTATGTGTACAAATCTACAATTATAGGATGTGTGGGGTTCCATAACCACAGGGCCGTAAAATCCACAATCTGCGCAAAAGTTCTGCAAACCACTTCCCTGGCATCAATGGATTTCCACTAACCATAAGACTATCTTAAGATTTGCTGACTTGTGCAAACATAAAATACCGCCGGCTTGGCAGTCTGGATTGGTATGCAGAGCACTTGATTGGTATGCAGAGCTTGCCTATACTCTTAATGCACATTTTAATGCCAAGTCATACTTATTTGTGAGTGCAAACCAGCCTTCATGAATGCATGTGCATGCAAAAAATGAAGTAGTGGACAAAATGCTATCCAAATGCATGGAAAAGGGAAAGTCTGGCTCTAGGCCAGTGGTATTATCCTATATTGGGTTTTTAAAACTTTATTATAAGGAAGCTGTTGGGTGAATCGCTTGTTGTCCTGTGAAGACATCTGAAAGCACTCACCCATTTCCTGTTTTTGAAGCTCTCTATGGAAAATCTGAGGCAATCTTTCTCGATTGCCAGAAAATGAATGTGGGTTTGCACAGGACATTACATTAGGCTTTGCACCCAAGGATTTTCTTCTGAACACAATCAATCCCTCATGAGTCATTATCCCCTCATTCCTCATCATTAAAGACCAAATCCAGACTTCTACTAATGCAGCACCAGCAAGGATCTGAAATTGTATCCCCACTGGATTCAGCCTTTTGTGTGAACCAAGACAGTACCTTAACATTTTCAAACTCTGCCCTCATTTAAAACGGGAGCCAGGATAGGACGGTATGCATAGAGCATGCTTACACTGTAACACAGGATGCAGTCTACGGTACAAAAGTACCATTTTCAAAATACAGGCAGTCGAAAGCTTATTTTTGGCTGTTTCTATTGTTTTATTGGAAAACCGCTATAATTACTGATGCACCTCCCCGGGCCCACATCACCGGACCGGACAGGTGCGTATTACAGGGAAGTCTATAAGTCTGTGAGGAGGGGAGTCTTAGGGTTAGGATGCGGGAAGGGAAGTTTTAGGGTTAGTCTATGGGGAGGGGAGTCTTAGGGTTAGGCTGTGGGGAGGGGAGTCTAGGGTTAGGGTGCGAGAAGGGAAGTTTTAGGGTTAGGCTATGGGGAGGGGAGTCTTAGGGTTAGGCTGTGGGGAGGGGAGTCTAGGGTTAGGGTGCAGAAAGGGGAGTCTTAGGGTTAGGATGCAGGAAGGGAAGTCTTAGGGTTAGGATGCGGGGAGGGGGGTCTTAGGGTGAGGATGCGGGTAGGGGAGACTTAAGCTTAGACTGCGGGGAAGGGAGTCATAGGGTTAGGCTATGAGGAAGGGAGTCTTAGGGTTAGAATGTGGGGAGTGGAAGGGAGTCTTAGGGTTAGAATGCGGGAAGGGGAAGGGAGTCTTAGGCTGTGGCGAAGGGAGTCTTAGGAAAAGCTGTGGGTCAGGGTCAGGGGAGTTTTATATAGCTTTTAGATTGCCACCCCAGCAATAACCTGGGTTTCTGAACCTGGGTTATTGACGGGGATTTTCAGCAAAAAAAAACACGAGTGGGTGCCTTAAAACACACCAGGGTAGACCCAGAAAATTCTGGGTCCCAGGTCTGCCCTGACACTGTGAAGGGGCAGCACACGGCTTCTAGGGAGGGACTTGTTTACTGTTGCATGTTGCATAGCAACAGTAAACAAATCCCTCCAATTGGGTGTATCAGGTGAGACCCGGGTTGGAAAACCTTTCACATTACCGGGGTCCCACACGAAAAAGCTCTTCTTTTTTGCTATGATCCTGGTCCCGGGTAATTAGACCCGGGACCAGGATCCCGGTGTCTTTTAGATCACCACCAAAAACCCGGGTTTTAGTGGCGATCTGAAAGAGGTATTAGGGTCAGACTGCAGGGAGGGGAGTCTTAGGGTTAGGCTGCGGTAAAGGGAGTCTTAGGGTCAGGCTGTGGGGAGGAGAGGGTTAGGTTAATGGAAGGGGAGGATTAGTTTAAGGGTTAGGGTAAGGATTGGGGTTACGTAAATACTCACCATTAGCTGCTGCATGTTCATCTTTCGGAGGATCCTAGGTGAGGCAGAATCCCCTCCTCTTATGTTTGCATCTTACCCACTCCTAGAGAGCACATGTAAAAAAAATGGTTCTCTGGATCTCATGACTGGAGGTTGCAGTACGTGCACATGTGCAAATGCTAAAAGTAGGTGATTTTCAATCCAGGAAATCGGAACACGCCCCCATATTGTAAGCCTAGATCAGATCCTAAATCCCTTTCATTACCATATAGTTGCTTTGGGCCTTATCCACACCTACAAAGGCTGGCTTTAATACACCGGACGTAAACGTAAGATCGGCTGGTACATCGATCTGCGCATGCGCCGGCTAGATGATGGCCAGCGTAACTACGGCTATGTCCGATCGAGGATCAGACATCCATAGTAGCAGCGTAGTAACGGCTGAGGGGGCGTTCCTCGCCGTTACTACGCAAATATTAGTGTAGGTAGGCGGGGGGAGGTAGTGTAATGAGGGAAGGAGGTGTTTTAGTAAATACGTTCCGGTCCCAGCATATTTACCTCCGCTTACGCCGGCTAAAGTTAGGGTAGCTTTCAGAAGCATAAGCGAGTGTAAAGGGACAGGGGGAGTGTCAGGGGGAGGGGATACCGATACGCTGTGCTTTAGTAAGCACAGTCTATCAGCGTAGGTCTGGATCAGGCCCTTTAAACCAGTTAATCACCATTATTATATCACCTTTCCTAATTCCTAACTGCTGTATAGGAAGTAAAGAATAAGCTACGGTTTGCTGCCTCAGAATATCATGTAATTTTACTAATTAATCTAAAACCATCAAAGCATACCACTGCAGAGATTATTACTATTTGTAAGTCTGCAACATTATAGCAAGTCTGTTATAGTAAACCTGTGTTTTATTGTTTTCTTTAGGGGGGTGATTCTTCAGAAGAAAATGAAGATAGTTCTGATGAGGTATGTTAACCAGTAACATCACTGAAGAATTTTCATTATTTCAAAAGTAACCAGCTGTAAAGTCAGCAATAATCTATGCCAAAAACCCTGTTTAGTATATGGAGACTGTCAAAAAGATGAAAACCAAGGCTGATCCACCGATGACATCATTCATTGGTCTGATTATCTGAGCAAGCGATAAACTGACCTCAGTCTAGTTTTTTTTTAAATGCAAGACAGGTTGGTAGAGTCCTGTATTGAGGAGCTGGAAGAGAACTAGATGATTGGAACAAACTCTATGGGGTACAGTTAATAAAAAAAAAACCTCTGAAATGGAAAAAGGAGATGGTACCAAAAGCAATCAATCAGGTTCTACTGATCATTTTTCTAGTACATTCTAGAAAACAATAGCTAGAATGTTATTGGTTGATTTTGGCAAAATCTACACTTTTTCTCTATAAAAGCTTTATTAAATGACTACTTACATTAGTAAAGTAATAACTCTCATGTCTTATCAAGCCACCACAGGCCTAAACACAATCAATGTATTTAGCTTGGCAACAGGCCCCAAACCCATGTGATTGAACTGGTGACATCACATAGGGAACAGGGCGCTGTGGACCTTTGTTAACAGTGGGCCAGTGCACAGGGAAGCGTTTTGGCCTGCTAATGTACAGCTCTCAGCAGCAAGTATCGTGAGAGGATACCGCTGATACCTGCAATTGCAGAGCAGAGGTAAGTATCGGTGGGCCACATCAGCTCCGGACCTGGGACAATAGTCCTGGCTGTCCCTCCCTGATGGTGGTCTTGCTTGGCAACATAGTGTTGCAACATTTGCCAGCAGAATTCTGAATCGGAACCCACTTTAATAAAATCTTTACAATGATTTTTTTTATTCTACTTCATTTAATCAGTCCATTAGTAAAACAAAAATAAAAAGCAGTACTTTATCATACAGCCTCCTCCCCACCCCTTTCACACCTACTTTACTTAACCTAATTTGGTATAACAGGGCACGTGTGACATGGCTGCGGGTCTCCTATGGGCTACATGTTGTTCTCATCAGTACAGAAAGTGCCATTTTTGGTTATTTAACATCCAGGATACTATTCCTCTGGACTCATGTGAATGCTTTCTGGCTTGACCCAAGTAGTCCTGAGTCCTTCTGGTAAACTTAAGGGCAACAGCTGGTAAACTGACGTTTTTCTTGTGCCACCTGTTTAAAAACCATAGGGCTCTTTACACATTCTAAAAATTGTATGTTCAAGATGCAACAAAATGTAATGTGCAATCTTCTGCCCTGTGTTTAACTAATGCGGCTTCATGACTCATTATAAGGCTTGTTTCCCAGAGATGTATTCTTGCCTCTTGACCACAATAGAGGTTAACCTCAAGCATTACAATGAGAAGCAATACACAGTCATGGCTCTACATACTCCATATGGTTAAGTCTGGAGCAAGTCAGGACTTAATTACTGGAACACTATTCTGCAACACTAGACAGGTTATTGTTATCTAGTGTCCTCTACAGTGGCACTCATAGGAGTGTAACACACTCCATACTTGTAACACATGTGGGGTATTTTAGGGGTCTGAACATGGCACAACATATAAAGCATATGTAGGGTATATTGGGGGTCTGTTATTAGTGTGATGTATATATATATATATATATATATATATATATATTGCCATTCCCTAACCCTAATGTATCTCACATATATATTTTATAATATGTGGGAACCTTTATATAACTCATATATACTGGAGATAATACATGTGGGATATATTAGAAGGATGGAGATGGCAGATGAGCGCAGTGCACTACTTACCAGCAGCAAATACATTTCCCTAATCTTCTTGACTGCCTTCAGGGTTTTGGGTTATTTTGGGGGGAAGGGGGGATCTGTGAGGAGGGGTATTGCAATAAAATGAAGCAACATATAGTTAATATATTACCCATTACAGGTAGTTACGCATATTTGTTTTGATAGTTTATATATGTTGGGCTCACAGCCCTGAGGTCATAGGATTTATTCCCTGACAAGGCCCTATCTGTGTGGAGTTGCATGTTCTCCCCATGTCTGTGTGGGGTTCCTCCAGATGCTCTGGTTTCCCACATGCCAAAAAAACATGCTAGTAGGTTAATTGGCTGCTATCAAAATTATCCTTAATAAGTGAGTGTGGCTCCAGGGTGAGTGAGTGACAAGTGTTCTCTGTATTATAATTGGAAGGTATTGGTATCAGGAAAAGTTTCTGGCATAGCAGAAAGAGCAAACTAAATGAGCCAAGTGGTTCTTATCTGTCGTCAAATTGAACAATGCCAAATGGTCCTCATAATGATAAAACTGTCCTAAGAGTGACTGCTATAAATGTCACAATCTATTTTTTTCTCTCATGAGATGGCTGCTTTAAATCAAATGACTTGCGAGATGATCCTTTCCATCTTTCACAAATACTATATAGGTAATTTTTTAAGATTCAGTTGCAACATTCACAATTGTTGCAAGAGAAGATAACAAAAGTTGTTTAGGATTTTGCTACATGCAGTCACATGCAGAGAATACAATGAGGATGAGAATATGATGCAAAAGGCTTTAACATATTTGGGAAGTAAGCTATAAAACTGTAATTATGTTCAAATCATAAAACTGTGGTATTAGTAGCAGCAAAAAAGAAATATTCCTACAGTAAATTACAGTTATTAGTAAATGATTTTTTTTTTGGGATATTATCAGAGCAGGTTTCCATAAATTTGTAGGAGGATAGTTTTATTGGTTAACTGAATATATCTGT
>WWET01001418.1:79388-90291 GCA_011038615.1 Limnodynastes dumerilii | reverse complement strand
TTTCCCTGCAACTCCTCTTCCAGTCAAGGGCCAGTCATGGAAACACACTAGTCCAGGATCATAGGAGCTTAAAATGTATTATAAGAGAGCAATTCTGGAATCGTGAGATAGGATTGGATCTAGACTCGGCATTTATGATTGGGCGAGCAAACAACATGACAAGTGCACATGTGTTTTCCAAAGGCTTCCAGCACAGATCTGGGCCTTAAGGATCCATGCTTCCCTGCTAGAAGCCTTTTTTCATCAGTGGGGAAGGAGGGGGAAAGGTATGCTAATTTTACAGTAACACTTGGTTAAGCCCTTTACGTATGATTGATGTTAAGGTAGAGTCCTGGGGCTAGATTTACTAAACTGCGGGTTTGGAAAAGTGGAGATGTTGCCCATAGCAACCAATCAGATGTATAGTGACACATTGTCTCCTCCGTTAGACATATTGAACCCCAACTTGGATTCTTTTTATTTTATTTTATTCTTTCTTCCACATGAATTAGTGATTTTCTAACATGCACCAACCCTTTCCTTTGTGTTACAATACAATAAACACACATCCTCCTGACTGTATTCCTGACCGGCATGAGACAGTGGCAAGTTGTCTCCTTGGTCAGACATATTGAACGCCATTTTACATTGTTAGGGCCAGATTCCAGATTTACTAAACTGTGGGAATGGAAAAGTGGAGATGTTGCCCATAGCAACTGATCAGATTCTAGCTGACATTTTCTAGTATATAATAGAAAAGTGAGAGCTGAAATCTGATTGGTTGCTATGGGCAGCATCTCCACCTTTCCTTTCCCGCGGCTTAGTAAATCTGGCCCCTGGTGGCTGAAGCCTCATCCATGCAAAGAGATTTGTTTCCCTCTCACACACTGGGCTTAAATTCTTGCAGCGCTTCACCATCGGAGCTCCTTCTGCTGGAACTCTGGGAGAAGCAGGGGAAAGACACAGGAGTGGGGACAAGGTTAGGAATTTATTGTTTAATCTGAGTTGAAAAGGGGTATTATGCTGAAATAGATTATGGTAATTCTGCTAACATAATATATTTCATTGTTTTAACCCTATCCACAATGACACAGTGGATCTTATGGTGTCAGCTATAACAGTGTCACTTTTCTAACTGTTTTCTTCTTAGTTGTGTTGAAATTACTCCCCATAAGGCCTTTAAACCTATAATGGAGGAATATAGAGTTATTTAATGGTAGATACTTTGAGTCAATTAAACAGAAATAAAGCACTTTGTTATGTAATAATATTATGGAGTAAATACACCAACAATACATAAATCTTGTTATTCCTCCTAATTGTGTTCCTCTCCCATAAAAGGCCTTCATATTTCCCCATAATAGGACATTATTTGAACTCTATGTGGAAATATAGAGCCTAATTATAGTGGTAATTTGAACATTGTCCCATAATAAAGCTCTTTTTTCTCCTTTATCTTTATAGGCCCCATAATGAAGCATAATATAATAAACCATAATAAACCATAATAAAACATTTTATTTCTGTTTGTGTCCAAATTATCCCCCATAATAGGGCACTATGTAATATAAAGCCTTTTTAAGTGGGGGTGGGGGATAGAGCCCTTTAAAGAGCACCATACTGAAGCTCTTTATTCCTCCTCAATGCTACTTAAAATGTTCCACCATTCTAGGGCTCAATATGCCCCATAACAAAGGCTTTTATTCCTGTTTGTGTTCAATTTAACACTTATAACAACCCTTTAATGGGCAGAGGTGTAGCATGGAATAATGGCACACAGAGTAGGTAAATGCAAAAATGCCCCCCAACCTGTCCTCCTGTAGTGCCAGGGAGGGAGGGGGTGAGCATGTTAAGCTAAAATGGCTTAAAGAAAGTGTTGTTTTACTTACATGATTATTAATTGTTAGGTTCTTATCTACCTATCTGAATCCACAGGCCGCAGGCAGATATGTTTGCAAACACTGTCAAAGGGAGCAGAGTTAATGGGTAATAGGGCCAATGACAATGGGTTGCAGGGGTGGAGCCACAGTTTTCCAATCAACCAGTGTACTCTGCCCTAGTTGCACCCCTGATTATGGAGGGATAATTGAACAACAATAAAGCTGGAATAAAGGGCTTTATTATGGGGGGATCAGAGTCTTATAACAGATACATATAGAGCAGTATTAAAGGAAAACATTGGTGCTTTTAGTTGTATAAATGAGATTAGAGCAGGTAAAGAAAAAAATGATGAGGCAATTTAAACGCATGTGTTAAGCTGGCCATACACTAGAGCGATTATCGTGCCGATCCTTCAATTATCGCGTAAGGGCACGAATTATCGCGCAAGTGTATGGTAACGATTTTTCGGACGAGAATCCAATAATGATCCAAAAAGGGCTTCTGAACGATTATTTGATCTTTTGACATGTTTGATTTAAAAATGATAAAAAAGCACCAGATTTTTTTGAAAAATCGCATAGTATATGGCCATTTCACGATAACTGTTAGATCTTCGGTGATAAAATTATGTTGAAGTAGAGGCATGCTTATGCAAATGAACTGGGACATTTCATGCAGCGTCAAGACCTGTGGGACATGGATTTGTTGGAGTGAACTATAATATCAACTGGGGCATTTCATGCGGAGTCTGTGTTTAAACACCTGCTTATATATGCAGGTGCATCCTTGTGCATCAAGACCTGTGGGACATGGATTTGTTGAAGTGAACTATAATATCATCCATCACGGCAGCAAAGAACAAACAGCTAGCTACAACAGGAAGTTATATTTATACTTCCTATTGTCTATCGTCTACGTCAGTCAAACCCACATGCTAACGACTGCCCTTTATTTAAATTTGCAAAGAAAATCCGGCGATAAAATTAAATTATTGTTCTGTGTATGGGCAAAAGCGATATTTTGCAGTCAACGAAAGTAGTATTGTATGAAACAAATGTGATGTATGGTGCCGATATTATTTGGGACTCTAGCAGAAAAATCGGCAAGATTATCGGCGAATTCATGTGATTTTCGATAATCGCTCTAGTGTATGGCCAGCTTTACTTGTGTGCAGTATGTTTTATGTGTTTTTATGCTTAGATTGTTTACAAAGATTATTTTAAATTCTTAGTGGTACATAACCATCCTCTTTTTACCTGTCTGCTCTATCAAGTTGTAAATTTATGTGTAGCAGAGAAGTACGAATGTGAAAAATCCCCACTTGTCATCATGTCACGGAAACTGTTACAACACTTTGTAACCTTAAAATATCAGATTAGAATTTGGGAAATGATATGTCTATGTGAGAATTTGCTTTAAAGAAGGAAATTTAATTATATGATTCAGGGATTTTTAATTAAAAAAATATGCCTCATGATATGCAAATAACCAAAAATCACACTAACGGTCTAAAATATACTGCAATTCCCAACCTAACATCAGATAGTAAATTATTGATTGTGCTTTTCAGTTTCCTGTGGTTTTCTCAAGTATACCACAAGTGCTCCCCTGAGTATAGCTGTGGTTAGCAGTCCTTGTGTTCCTCAGCTCATCTTCATGTGCAGTGCCTCCAAATTCCTTGTGTAAAGAAAAAATTGTTTCCATTTGTTATTAATGGAACCGAGAAATTAAAGTCTAAAAATATTCCATTCTTCTATTTCACTTTGGCTTCAGCAAATTTCATCCTGCTTTGCAATATGGTATTCTGCTTTCCTAATTGTTTTCACCACAGAATATTTTCGTTTACAACAATCCCATCATGATTTCTTGTTGTTGATGATGTCACAGGCTTCTGGAGCATGAAAATCTGATTGGCTGCCACTAAGTTTAAATTTCTGAAATTTAAGCCCATCCAGTCTACAAATTCTGCTGGGGAAGAAAAGTTTATAGATGCCAGGTAAATAATATTTATACTCATATCTTTTCATTTATGTGTCAGATGTGTATTTAGTTGTCTTTCTTGCTTTAAATGTTACAATTAGATTTTGTGGATTTAATAAGTGTCTATTCGGTTCTTTGTAGTGACAAACAAAAAGTTAGTAAGAAAAGAATGTTAATTATATTTATTATATTCATTTGCACACAGCAGTTCTAAGAAATGTATTTAAGTATAATGTAAAGATATTTTTATAAGAACACTTTACTGAAATTACCATTATTGACACTAATTACATCTTTCATTCTGTCCTGGGCTGTAAAGTAGTCTGTGTGGTTTAAATTTATTGGGGCTGATTCAGAGCTGCACTTACATCTTTTTTTAGGTGCAAGTGTAGACCTGAGTAATACCATGTTGAACAGCAAGGGGAGGCAAATTTAAATAGTGAAACCAGATTTAGAATTTAAGTTTCTTATCCCAACTCTACTTTATAAATTAAGCATAAATCTTTGCAGTATATGAGTTCTATGTGCAAATGTATTTGCCATCGATGCAAAAGATTTAAAATTAGCACCCCCTTTATTTATCAAAATGGTTTAGTTAAATTGTATACTTGCACTTGTTTTACCCTTACTTCCAAACTCTGGATAAGCCACATTGTCTTTTATAATTTATCCACATGATTGTTTAATTGTTCTTTGCAAAACAACATTTATTAAGTGGAGTTAGTGAAAATATTTTGTTATTCTTATCAATATTACTTCTAGCAAGTCTTATTGCTTCCATAGTCAAGACTTAATAAGCATACCAAAATAATAGTTATAATGAAATGTAGTATATGTGAAATGAGCAGCTATTACTAGTCATATATATGATCAGACTAAGGTCTCCCCTTGGACAACCCTTTCTACTGTATCCAACTGTGTGCATACCACATGTAGACCAAGCATGGAATCAAAATATTGTCTACATTATACAATATACTTTCAAAACCAGTGAAACTCATCTTGTCATTTCATTCTGACTATTCAAAATGATATCTGCAAAAGGCAGAGAAGTATAATACTAATATACAACTATTTCTTATAAAATGATATATAAATATATTTCCCTGCTCATTGGTATAATAATGAAAAGGTGACATCTCTAATGTGTGACAGACCACTTAGGACCAGATCTGTGATTATCAGATGCATTCAAATCTGTAATCAGAGGATCACTGTAGCCAATATTTTATGCGCTTGCTCCCCTTGCACTAATGAACTTTCATTAGCCATGACCTACTTTAAGTTTTCTGTCTCCTGCAAACATTAATGCAGCCTGTTGACATGCCTATAGTGTACATTGTGATGCAGAGTCACCCACTTCCAAGCACAGCCCAGCTATTTGATTAAAGGTCGTTTGGCAGAAGTCTGGATAGAGTGAATTGCATTCCGACTGCACAGAATGCAAAATGGATGAAATCCAATCCAACTACACTAAAAAAAGAGTGTGCCAATCATCAGCAAGCCTTTTCTCCTGGGACGCCTACTTAACCATTATCTTTCTTGTTCTATAAGCATCATCATCAATCTTGTTTCAATGCTCAAAAGGCTTTAAACACCAGACTTTCAATTTCTTGGTACATGCAGAATCTTTGATATGATTTACACAGCGAGCACAGCCATAAGTTATTTAAATTGTTTTATTAAGCATTAATTAAGAAAAAAATCTAATTCGTACTAATAAACTGCTATAACTATTGCTATTCGCACATTGGGCAACATTAAGACTGTCCAGTGTTATCATCTAGACAATCTGTAATTGTTTTTGTTTTATTCACAGTGACATAAACCTAAAATGAAGTTTATAATTTTATTTTTCTGTGTCATAGCTGTTACCTGTGCATTTCCAGTAAGTATGTATTGTATCAGGCTATTAACAATTTATTTTACTAATCAAATGGATAATTGTTGGACAAATGGCCATTGTTACAAAGATGTTTCCCGTTTTGTTCATATTTTTTTATATTTGGCTTTGTGATTTAACATCGCAGACACACGCATGCCAAATGGCCTAAATGGCTGGCCACCAAAGGGGTGGTGCTTATGCATGAATTGGCGGTGTTTATCCAGGGATCATTAGTTTGGACAGATTTTGTGGTTTTATGGAGATATATGTTATGATAAATGGGGCACTCATAAATTATCATGCCAAATTACAAATTAATAAATTACCCTTAAACAGATCAAGCATTACTTAGATAAAATGCAAACGTCACTTTTAATTATAATAAATTAGTATGGGACCTAACAAGTGGGAGTTCTTTATAGAAAGGCTGCATTCTAAATAGATATATTCAAATATACATAAGCTATTGCATTGAGAATATTGATGAGTGAAAGACTGATGGAGTTATGTCAGTTTGGTATTTCAGGATAAACCCATGTTGTAGTTCTGTATGGTTAGCTGGCCCATTATTAGGGGGTAATGAAGCTTGTATCTGCCAACAGTTTCTAGAAAGAAGGATAATCCCACATTCTCTCATTCTATTTTTATACAACTTATGCACAAAAATCACAAAACAGTATAGGAAACAAGTAGAGAGGTGTGTTCTACTGCTCTACATTATGTGCCAAAGCCAATCAGTAACAATCTATTATGCTTTCATTTTATATGTAAAGACTCATCCACCTCCAGATGTTGAGAAAGAAAAACTCTGTTGTGATGAACAACCCAAGGTATGTATAATTTTGTAGTAAATATAATAAAGACATATACCGGTATATATCTTTATGGGTATTAGGTTTTTTTGTTGAGGCTAATTCAAGAACATTGTTTAAAAAATAAAAACAGAACTCAAGAAAAGAGTTGCTAGATAGAGTAAGCAATGACACTTTATAGACTTAGAGATACTGTAAACTTTTTTTACATTTTTGAGAAGACTGACTTATGAGAGTGATATTTGTGTTGTTTATAATACTGTGTAATAGTGACAACTTGTTTCCTAAGTAATGTTCATGCTCTGCACATGCTATGCATTCAGTGAGAGACAGTGATGTCACAGCGCATATCACTAGCAATCCATTTTTTTCCCTTTAACTTTGTATTATGCAGCAACTAAATGCTATAATACATGTACAGTTACACTGCCTAAAGTATATTATTGAATAGGAAAAAGGCTTTAAAATATTTTTGTGTCTTGGTAACTATATGAAGGCTTTGCTTAGTTTCAAAGGACTTCAACAACTTTTTGGTTTTCCAAAGACTTATTGGACAATATCAAGATTTCCAATGGTGCTTCAAGTGTCTTCTATGCGGGAAAGTGTGGGCCACTATTGTCATACAGCTGTAATTACAAAAGACCCCTGCCCATATTCACACCTAAGAAGCAGACGCTTCTTAGGTGTGTATCCTTAGTAAAGGACCTACTACACATGCATAGTAGGTCCTTTATGCAATTCAACGTACCCTATCAATACCCTATCAGTACGTAGATTGCCTCCGCACAGAGTATTTTAAGTAGAAAGAGGTGGCATAATGCTGCCTCCGGGAGGGATAGGTAGAAGTGGGAGGGGGGAGGGATTTAGATTAGCCAGGGTGGGCGGAGGGGAGGCAGGGAGAGGCAATGTCCTTACGGACAGTGCATGGATATTAAAGTAGCCCTATGGTACTCGTAAGTGCCATAAAGTACCTAAAAATAGGGACAGGACAGGTGAGTTAGGTGCGGATCTGTCCTATATCACATGTTCAAGGAAAGTTCTGTTGCTTAGAGGTCACGTGAGATATAACTCAGTCATAAAAGTGTATCTAAAGTCTACTTATTGAAATAAGTGCAATAAAATGATTTTGATTATTTCAACATGAGCAGTTTTTTTATGTTTTACATGAACCTAAATGGAAAAGATTGGCCTGCATATTGAAGGAGCTTTTTACTTTTAATACCGCTACTTCTAAATGTCCATACTACCATTTGTAAATTTCCACTTTGACCACTGAATTGGACATTTTCTTACGTATATAAGAGACCTTTTCTCCACCAGTCTGAAGTGAATTAAAGAATTGACACCATCTTTTAGACTCAAAAATAAATGGACAACTTCAATTTCCAGAATTAAGGACATCATTTTATTAATGGGACACACATAAGAAAATAACTTTCACTTGATCTATAATCACCTTTCACACACACTTGAACCTTCAGAATTGTGAACATATCCACTAAAGACTTTTGATTTTTCCTTTTATACATGTTGAATTACACACAGGTCTTATTCTCATATTGGTATTGATTTATTTATTTTTTTGGCTTTTTTTGAATTGCTAAAATTATATTTACACTCAGCACTCACTGAATTACTATAATCTTTAGCTATATTGTTTATACGGTGTGGTATGCATAATGCAAATAGCAGGCTGCTCTTAGGGTGTTACACTTTAGTTTTGCACCATCACTTTGTAAAACTTTTTTTGTCACTCAGTTTTTCGCCAAGCTCCATTACACTCTGTTATGAGCACATACCCTGGGTATAGTTGCCTTTGATGAGCTACAGTAACAGGAAATATTTAAAATGAACTTCTTTTTATACTTCTTATTCTTTTTTTTGGTTACTTTAAAAAGGTTTAATTTACCAGTAAGTTGCTTTTATAATATTTATTGGTTGGACGATTGGATCAGTTCTATATCACTTAAAACTTTTCTAATATTCTGCTGTTCTCAATATTGTTCAGTAAAAAAGTACTAAGGCTATTCAAAAAAACTGATTCTTTTAAGAATTTGAATTCTTTTCTTTTATCACTGAATCAAACGATATTTGTTTAAGGATTTTACCACTAATCAACACAGAATTCTCATGATGTCATGGTACGTATAATGTATTAAGAAAAGTGGTAATAATGAACCAGTTCCAGACTTCTGTGTGGTGCAGTAGATTGTGACAACTTTTCCTGACTCTTTTGCACACCAGTGTGCAATGAGAGGTTTGTAAGTGTGCCACAGGTAGATACAGGGGATCCACCACTGCCTATGCCAGACTGGTCTATTACGGAAATCCCCAGTGTGTCCCAGTGCCAGCAGGCTCCACCCCTTATTGCAAGGGTTCTACACTTAGAAAAGAGCTAACTATGCACAGCTGCGGCTCTACCAAATAATGCTATCGTGACCTAGGTTCATATTAGCACCATCATTCTGCAGATAGCATGCTGCTGGGGAGAGAGTCAGAGGAAGGAAGGCAAAGGTAAGAGTACTGAGTACTTAAAGAGATTAGTTGGGGAATGGGGATTTGCTGGACATCGAAGGGCTGGGTGGACACATATAAAGCAATAATGCTATCTGGACACAGAAGGAGGGAGTAATAAGACTGAAAGGAAAAAAAGGGGGCAAAAAGGCTGGGTGGGCAATAGGGCTGAATGAATACACAGAAGAAGGGTCAGTAAGGCTGGTTGGACACAGAAGAAGGGGCAATAAGGCTGTTTGGATACACAGGAAGGGGCAATAGACTTGGGTGCATACACACAAAGAGGGGGCAACAAGGCTAAATGGACACATAAAGAGGGGCAATAATGGTATCTGGACACAGAAGGAGGGGGATATAAGACTGATAGAACACAGAAGGGTGCAATATGACTGGATGGACACACATAAAGAGGGACAATAAGGATGTCTGGACACAAAAATAGGGGGCAATAAGACTGGCTGGACACAAAGACGGGGCAATAAGGCTGAATGAATACACAAAAGAAGAGGCAATAAGGCTGGTTGGACACAGAAGGGAGGGGCAATAAGGCTGTTTGGGCACATAGAAGTAAAAAGCAATAAAGCTGGTGGACACACACAAAAAGGGGGCAATAAGACTTGCTTCACACACAGAAGGAAGGGGCAATAAGGCTGGTTGAACACAGAGAAGAAGGGCAACAATAAGGCTGACTGGACACAAATAAAGAGGGGAGCAATGATGCTGGATGGAGACAGCAGGCGGGGGCAATAAGTTAAATATTATATTAGTTATAATAATAAGATAACATAGTTAATATTAGTTATAATGGAAAAATTGTTATTAACTGCGATTAAATGTAATTCTGAGTATGTACATTGTAATTCCAGTTTTTTTGTATATTTTTGCTTTTGGTGTGAAGCAGAATTCTGGGAAAGGCTTAGGTTTACCAAGGGTGAGAAAAGGTTGAGGAGCACTGTTTTACAATATAGGCGCTTCTTCTATCGCTGTATCAATCAAGACCTCCGTACTGTACTTCCATTAACTTCTGTTTGCTTGACATAGAAGACTGAAGTCTCTGGCTATCAGATGTCAGTCTTTGCAGGTAGTTAAAAAGCACATGCCAGGACCCAGTGATTGCAGACCCATCCTAATCTTTTTCTAGGGTTCAATGCACATAGAAAATGGAACACTAGATCCGGATCAGTGTTTCTAAATATATTAACTATACTATACTATACTATATACTGTATTTAACACTCATTTAGGGAAGATGATAAATGAGTAATATAATTAACATATTAAATGCATATTTTAGATTGATGGGGCACTTTGGCAGTTGTTATTCTTTAACAAAAAAATAATTTCTTTCTTCCTAACTTTTCTAGCTAATTTATCAGGGTCATGATTCCAAGCATGGTATAAATGTGTACGTCTTCGAATTTACACCCGGAATTGAAGAAAATGAGGTAAATATTGGCAAGTGTTTCTTATGGTATTATAGCAATTTTAATATATTTTTAGGACTTTAGACCTTTTCTCTAACCTCAGTATGGTCATTGGTAAGACATTACAAACTAGGTAGCACCACTAAAATATGGTCCTGATCAAAGTTATTCATACTCTCACTTTCACTGAATTACGTTACTGCCAGAACTATTCCAAAACAACACTGTCTGATATATTCCTACATTGGTGCAGAAATTGCCTTGAGTTATAGCTATTCAATTACATAGTCACATAATTGGGACCAGATTTAATAAGCTGCGGGTTTGGAAAAGTGGAGATGTTGCCTAAAGCAACCAATCAGATTCTAGCTCTCACTTTCTTTTTACATAATAGAGAATGTCAGCTAAAATCTGATTGGTTGCTATTG
>WWET01001418.1:45272-66860 GCA_011038615.1 Limnodynastes dumerilii | reverse complement strand
TATACACAGTGCCTGGATGCAGCAGTCCGGGCACTGTGTATGTGACAATACAGTGTCCGGGAATAATACTGTTCCAGGACATTGTATTGCCTCCGGGAGAAAAGGATCCTCTCCCGGGAGTCCGGGAGATCTCCCAGGATTCCGGGAGTCTCCCGGACGTTCCGGGAGAGTCGGCAACCATGATTTATATCCAAACAGAAAGGTCTATCAAGGTGCAGCTGAATGCTGCTCTAATCATTTATTTTTTCTGTATAGGCATCTTGTGGGTCTACTGGGAAAACGGCAAAGTGGTGACTTGATGCAGTGGAGTGTAATTTTCTGGATTGTGTGTGTGTGTGTGTGTGTGTGTGTGTATATATATATACTTCCAAGATAGAGGTTGCTTAGATCAATCTATAAGGTAATTTATACTGCACGTGTACAAAGCAAGGGGAGTTTGCACAAAAACAAAACACGGCCTGGCACTCTAGCCATTACCCAGAGACTAACCATAATCTTCTATCTTTATAAAAGGAGTCAAAGAATTAGTTACAGATATCTGCAGATATGTGATAAGCCACCAGCCACTTACAAGTCTTCTCTGTTAGATGGTCCTAACTTTAAAATTCAGAGTCCCAACTGTGGGTCACATATCAAATATTTTTCTAAATTGAGAGTAGTCCGTATTGTATGGTAGTGACTTGCAGTGTGTATTGTATATTGCGGAATAGGACACTCTCTCTATTGTATAATGGTGACTAGGATGCTTTTTTTATTGTTCTTTAGTTTATGACACACATGGAGGGAGAGGGTGCAAATCTAAAGTTTGCAAGAGGGTGCCAAACACTCTAGCACCATGATAACTGAATTGTCTCATTAATCTGTACACAATATTCTGGAGTAAGCAAGACCATTTA
Source organism: Limnodynastes dumerilii (assembly GCA_011038615.1). Classification (NCBI taxonomy): domain Eukaryota; kingdom Metazoa; phylum Chordata; class Amphibia; order Anura; family Limnodynastidae; genus Limnodynastes; species Limnodynastes dumerilii. The sequence goes on along the minus strand of WWET01001418.1, from coordinate 65,964 downwards.
GCAAATATAGGGTCTTTTCTGCAGTCCATTTTGATAGCTAAGAGAATAAGGGGTAAGGCATAAGCTATGGTTTGTTGTTGTAAAATGATTTCCCTATACTATAATTTTGGTACACATAAATTTTTTATGAATTGTAGTCCAGTCTTCTAGGAAACTGGAAAAAAAAACTAATTTAAGTGATAGAAGACATGTCTGGGAACCCAGTGCATCATTCTTATTGCTGTGGGCAGTAATAACATTGCAAGTATTTATTTTAAACCAAAGACGTCTAGAAAGAGAGTGGATAAAAAAGGGAGTACAAAAAATATTTCAGATGTAAACAGGAGGTTAAATTTTAGGATAATGGTCACATGGGGGTCATCATTTCCTATTGTCAATAATACAGCTATGTTGGCAGCAGACCATGTTCTTATTTGTGGTTGGGGTTGGGACTCTGATGTCATTTCTCACATCTGCCAGCAATATTATAAATAGATTCCTATATCTTCAGAAAACATTATTGCTCTTGTTCTAATGTTGATGCTTTTAATAGAAACAATTTCTACCCAGAAACCAAAATATAGTTTGGCTGGTGTTCATTGTGTTCAATTAAATACAGAGCTGAAAGAGCTTTTGTGGGTAGAGTTTTTTTAAAAAGAATTTCTTTCACACGTCCCCTATAATATACCAGAGCATTCATTAATGGAACCTAAGATTAGTGGAGAAATACATTTCAGCAGTCAGATATAGTGTGTAACTCCTGGAGATGAGAAAGACTGGAACAAATGAAGGTAACAGCTGATGAGTAGAAGATTGTTAGTAAATCTCTGTTAACCAAGTTAATGTCAAAGGCCCGGATTCTGACCTCAGTAAGTCAAAGGATCTACAGGCATACGGAACTTTGTTGCGTATGCCTGTAGATCTGTCCAACAGGACGACACACTTCCTCTACCCACCTAATCTTCGTAAGGTGGGCAGGGGTGACCATGATAATTGCTCGGTGCAGGCAGGGTTCACTAGTTTCCTGTGGATCAGTGGTCATACAGACCACTAATCTGCAAGATTGACCTTACCTTACCTTAGGATTTCAGATGTGGCCTTACTGAAATGGAGGACACATCGGAAGTCTGGATAAGGTAACAAGGATTGGCCATGACCATAGTGTAAAATTTAAAAGCCTCCCCCATCCACTAGAGCTTGCTCCCATCCCACCATTGTAAACAAGTCACAATGCAATTCACCAAAGGATCCAGGTCTGCAGTGAAATTGCAGTGAGTTTTCTGATCCTAGCTAAAATGCCCCTTTACAGAAATCTAGGGAGCTGATCCAGAGTATTTACGTAAGCGAAATGCACAAGCATTGTAAGTCGGATCCAGAGTCGGATCTGGAACCATATGCACAGAGGCTGTGGGTCCTACTGCCACAGCCTCTGTTACATTGCTTTGTTTTGAATGTTTTTTTTTTTAAGTTTAACCATTTTCAGTCTTAAAACAGCCCTTAAAAGTGTTTCTACATTATTTACAGTAATACCTGAGCACAGAGCGACATTCCTCTGCTATTCTGGCATAAATAAAAAAATATATGTATTATTTTAACAGCAGAAATGTCCATTAAACAGTTAATTAATCAGACCTTTTCAGTGTTAGATTTTTCCCCATGTGTAGATCAGTGTTTTTATTTCATATAGGGCCATTTCCCCATGGAAAATTACCTGCTGCTATGACTTACACCATCCCGGCACACTACAAGATTTTCCTGCGACAGCTACTGCACCTATTTAAACGCCCCTTTTCTCATTTTAAAATCATGGAACACCATGTGCAACGGGAGCACAGCACACGGATGCGCAGACAGATGCAAGGGGAGCACTGCGTACAACTTTCTGTACTCGGTCCCATTCCGCTGTACTTCCGTCTAAAAAAAGACGGATGCGTGACTCTGGATCAGGCCCAATGTTACCTATGCTTCCCCTCCTTTCCTGTCTTTTAATGTGTGGCCTGCATTCCAGGTATTGACTTCAGTTATCACACGTAATATGCCAGACCCCTCCCCCCAATACGCACACACTCCCAAAAAACAAAAATACAAAACAGTTACTAATAATATTGACTGCAACTAGGAAAAGTGTAGCCAAACCACCCTCTTATGTTTTCATTGCTAAGATATTTTATCAGGGAGATAAATAAAAAAAATAGTAGTCTGCTTAATGCAAACACAAAATCAAATACTAGGTTCCATATAAAATGTTTGTACATTGTGCAGTGATTTTTTGGCTGGTGTTATTTTTTTTTTAGCAATATTATCAATCATTTATTTATGCAAAGAAGAGGAGGTAAAAGAAAAGCATGTTCCAAGGTGAAGATCAATGAGGAGGCAAAGAAAGGAAGAGATTTTGAGAAACTAGAGGTAAGTGTGAACAAGTTTAAGGTTAAGGAGTTATTTCTTCCCTTACACAGCGGCCTTTTGAATGGATGATGATACTTTCCAGGAGCTGCTACAACTGGTCACCTCACTCACAGAAAAGGAAGCAGAGACTGCGATATCTTGCTACAGGAAAGACACTGAGCCTGATCATACTGGATACTTGTGAGGCTATTAAAAATGCTCTCCAAGGATAATACATAAGGTGTATGTATATAAAATGACAACTTCACAATTAACTAAACAGGTAACATAACATTAAAGACATACATTAAAATAAAACTAAACAAATAAATTAATAATATAGTTATATAAAAAATAGAAAAGGGAGTGGTTTGTGGTTTAATGAAACTTTTAGTTTGTAAAATTGCAAACGCCCTAGCAAATAGTGTACCGAATGAAACTTTTATGCAGCATAAACTATTTCTACATGAGCAGGTCTGCATTACATTACTGTAAATGAAGTGTGTCAGCAGTCCTGAGTCCAAGGGGTATATTTACTAAAGTCGATTTTGCTAAATAAGACCAAACTCCTGGGACTTTTCTGGCGATTACGCCATCGCCGTATTCAATAAAGGCAAAGTCCTGGGATAGTAACCTTTTGCAAAATCGACCCGGCAGAAGAAAAGACCGAATCATCATCTTCAAGCAAGCAGACAAGACTTATTATTATTATTATTACTAATTTATGCAACACACATTAGTTTAAAAGACATTTATTACAAAACAGTGTGGCCACCTGGGGTAATTTTACAGAGTAGGGGGGAAGATTATGCACTATAAATGTTTATTTTAGGCACACATGTATGTAAATGTATTTTTTTTTACATTGTATTTTTTTTGGGGAACCGGATACAGCGCAGCATGCTTAGAAGACTTAACATGCTGACGCTGATATTACTACAAGGCTCAGCAATGCTGAGCCTTGTAGTTCTATCAGTGCAGCCATGCTAAGCATTCCAAACTTGGGATAATACATAAGGTGTATGTATATAAAATGACAACTTCACAATTAACTAAACAGGTAACATAACATTAAAGACATACATTAAAATAAAACTAAACAAATAAATTAATAATATAGTTATATAAAAAAAATAGAAAAGGGAATGGTTTGTGGTTTAATGAAACTTTTAGTTTGTAAAATTGCAAGCGCCCTAGCAAATAGTGTACCGAATGAAACTTTTATGCAGCATAAACTATTTCTACATGAGCAGGTCTGCATTACATTACTGTAAATGAAGTGTGTCAGCAGTCCTGAGTCAAAGGGGTATATTTACTAAAGTCGATTTTGCAAAATAAGACCAAACTCCTGGGACTTTTCTGGCGATTACGCCATCGACCTGGCAGAAGAAAAGACCGAATCATCATCTTCAAGCAAGCAGACAATATTCTTCAAGCAATTGGAGAAGATTAACTGCAAAGAAAGAAAAAACTACAAGCAACTCGTCCCAAGAATGATGACAGCTAAATGGTGAGTAAGAAATATTTTTATTTAATTTATGCAACACACATTAGTTTAAAAGACATTTATTACAAAACAGTGTGGCCACCTGGGGTAATTTTACAGAGTAGAGGACAATATTATGCATTATAAATGTTTATTTTAGGCACACGTGTATGTAAATGTATTTTTTTTACACTGTATTTTTTTTTGGGAACTGGATACAGCGCAGCATGCTTAGAAGACATCAGCAATGCTGAGCCTTGTAGTTCTATCAGTGCAGCCATGCTAAGCATTCGAAACTTGCTGTGCTTGTGATGTTTTTTGGAACAGAAAGCAACAGCGATTTTTCAAGGGAAGGGATTTACCCCTTGAAAAATCGATGCAAATCGACGGCACTTGAAAATCATGGGTAAAATTCGACGCTTAGTGAATACTGCAATTTTAACTAAAAAGTCACGACGAGACCGATCGATTTGAAATCGCTGCCAAAAATCGACTTTAGTAAATATACCCCCAAGAATGGTGACAAGCTTGTATGACACCCAGGATTCTTGTTTGTAGCAGTAACGGCAAACACCAGGAACAGCAGTGTCTCTCCATACCTACTGCTAATTAATTAGAACACACAGCTTATTTATAAAAGTGACAAAATTTATTAACCTATGTAATTAAATGTATAGATACTCCTAAAAAGTAATTCACAATCAAAATATTGTTATAAAGACATAAGTATTGCAATAAATGAATAGAATATGCTTATGCCGATAAAAGTTTTGAAACATTGGTCCAAGTTCAGTTAGATTCCAGGAAATCCAATTGAAAATATATAAGATATCCATGCAAAGTTGAAGACTTGCTTGGTTCAATAGTAGCAGATATTATATCAATTTGAATGTTCCAGGGACAAATGCCACTAGCAGATGGTAAGTGGATATAATTGTGCACAGTTATTATAAATCAAATGTATGTTGATACAAGTTAAAGTTACAATGTAGCAGCCGGTCTGGCTTCCCGCTCCTTTAATTTGCTCACACAGTGTTGCAGAGTTGAAGGGAGAGTGATCCCAGAAAATCTATAGTTGAATAGCTGGAAAACAGACCGCGTCGATCACCAGATGTCACGAGCTGTAGATCAGCAGTATGTAATTGCTCCCAGATTTAAATTATCTTGTGCAAGTTGGTAGAGCACCTCTCAGAGGCAGTAAATAGAAGATATTCCGTTCCATACACAGTGTGCAAGATGTTATAAAAGGAGCATATAAGGTTCAGCAACAGACGGTTATCTGTCTTGATTCAGCAAATAAGCATAAACAAAAGCCTTGACGTGTTTCATGTCGTTCACAGCCGTTTCATCAGAAGGAAGTGAGGTGGAATAGTAGGTGGTCCCTTAAAAAGGGATCTGCTAATTAATTACATTTCAGGTGTGTCATTCACCCCACAGTAACACTTATTGTGTAACTAAGCTGTGTGTTCTGAAAAATACATAAATACATACAAATAAACAAATAAGGGATAGTAACAGAAAGAATCTTATACTAAAAAGAGCTAACGAATTTCTTTTATATTAGTTTCATTATATTCATTAGAATATTACATGATAAAACAATTGTTCAAAGGATTTGGAACCAATGTTTTTGGATATACAATTGACATAAAAACAATAATAAATGTGAGAGTAATTAACCTCTATTTCGTAATTTGTAATAAACTAGCAATCTAGTCAACAGACTAGGGCAAGCACTCACTCATAAAAATACAAAATATAGCAGATGCACGGCAATCAAAGATAGGATAAAGAGACTTGTGTATATACACTGCCAGCACTCCTTAATGTGGTATCAATTTCCTTTTATTCATATTGCATCATCCCAAAATATAGCACCAAAAAAGATGAATAATAGCACACATAATGCCTGTCAATCAGCTACTAAATGCAAGTGACGATGAGCTGTCATATAGAAAACAGTTTAGCAATCCATATGCAGTTCCTCAAATGGGCACAGTCCTGTGGGCAAATACATAAGTCCATATGCCACAACAATAAAAAAAATAAGAACAGTGTAAATTAATCATAATAAAAATATGCACAAAAATTCACTGGTGATGAGGTGGTTATAAAATACAAAATTAAATAATTACAAAATGGAAAATAAATATAAAGAATATATAAAATATATCAATTAATATACTTTATTAATCCATTAATGATCATCGGCACTGGATGGAAAAATAGTAATCATATTCAATATTTATAAAGAATAAACTAATCTCCAAATTCAAAATCAATAACCTCATTTAAGCCTCCTGGATACAAGGTGTTTAGAGTGTGTATACAGTAAGCTTCACGTTAACATAATAATTTGTATCTGTCACCACCACATTTAGTGACGGGGACAGCTTCCAAACCCAGCACTCTAAGATCAGCTGCAGAACCCCCATGCCGTCTAACAAAGTGTTCTGCCACATGGTGTTTAGTATTATTATTAAGGATGTTCCTACGCCGCATAGACATGACAAAAGGTAGACAACGTAGGAGCTTGTGCAGCTGATAAAGCCCCTGATTCTAAAATCTTCCCCAGTCTGATTAGATTTAAAGGTTTGAGACTTATGCATAATATAAAAGCACGCGAGGCAGCAATTCCTACCACATTTGAAGCTTCCTGGGAAAAACCCAGACAGTATGGGGTTGTGGAATCAGAGGGCTTTGCTGTTATAGTTTTTGAAGTATTTGCATTTTTGCTTTCCTCTCAAAAAAGCTAGGTGCTAAGAGGTTTTTTTAAATTATCTGCTTTTTTAAAAACGACCCTTGGAGTTGTAGGGATATTTTAGCTTTAAGGATGGGAACAAAACTCAAGATGTGATAGTTTTTCTTCATGGCCCTAGAGATTTGGTCAGCCGCATTATAAAATTTAGTAACAAAAATAAGACTCCTATTTTCATAGTATTTCCCATTCCTAGTATCATAGAGCCATATTCCAGTAAAGTCTCCCTTTTTAAAGTTAGAGTCTCATTTAGGGCCTCCTGCAATAGGGAATCAGGATATTCTTTTTCTTTAAAAGCCTGGGACAAAGACTCAGCTTGAGGTATGAAATTTTCCAAAGATGAACAATTTCTCCTCAAACGTCTCTGTATTGTCCCCTAGGGATGTTATCAATCCAATGTTTTTATGGTTGGAAGTATAGCCAATAAAATTGTTCACGTCCACTGGCTTCATGTAGGTGGATGTGGAGATCTTGCCGTCGATTACTTTAAAAGAAAAATCAAGAAAGTTCATCTCTGTGGGGTGATGGGTAGAAGTAAATTTAAGATTAAAAGAATTCAAATTTAAACTCTGTACGAACTGATTGAGCGAGTCCACAGGGCCATCCCATATAAAAAAAACCAGATCATCTATGTACTGTTTGTAGAGAACCAGGCTTGCGCCCATCTCGCTCCCCCACACATGGGAGTCCTTAAAGGCTCCCATGTATAGGTTTGCGAAACTCGGAGCAAACCTGGTTCCTATTGCAGTACCAAGAACTTGCAAATAGAAATTATTGTCAAATAAGAAAAAATTATCGGTAAGAATGTAAAAAATTAATTCCAATATAAAGCTTTGATGTGTCACAGAGAGTCCACTATCCTAACATAGATGTGTGCCCACCAGCTCCACACCCCTCTGGTGAGGGATGTGGGTGTAGAGGGCCTGCACGTCAAAGGTTAAAAAATGGTATGAAGATTTACACTGGATTCTATCTATGGATTTGAGGAACTCAGTGGTATCCTTTAAGTGGGCTCTCAGCGACTCCAGCTATTCAACTATAGGTTTTCTGGGATCACTTTCCCTTCAACTTTGCAACACTGTGTGAGCAAATTAAAGGAGCAGTAAGCTAGACCGGCTGGTCTGCTACATTGTAACTTTAACTTGTATCAACGTACATCTGATTTATAATAACTGTGCACAATTATATCCACTTACCATCTGCTAGTGGCATTTGTCCCTGGAACATTCAAATTGATATAATATCTGCTATTATTGAACCAAGCAAGTCTTCAACTTTGCATGGATATGTTATATATTTTCGATTGGATTTCTTGGTATCTAACTGTACTTGGACCAATTTTTCAATACTTTTATCGGCATAAGCATATTCTATTCATTTATTGCAATACTTTTGTTTTTATAACAATATTTTGATTGTGAATTACTTTTTAGGACTATCTATACATTTAATTACATAGGTTTATAAATTTTGTCACTTGTATAAATAAGCTGTGTGTTCTAATTACCGTATTACCCCATGTATAAGACGCACCTTTTTTGGGAAAATATGGTGCCCAAAAACAGGGTGCGTCTTATACAGGGGGGGTTTCCATTTTAGCATCCAGTAGCAGTCTGACTCCAGACCAGCAGACTGCAGCTGGATGTTAAAATGAGGTCTAGGCTAAAGCTTCCTCCCCCCCAAAGCTTTCTTACCTCTAAGGATCATCCAGCGAGCGGGACCGTCGCCAGAATCTGAAGTCCTGCGGTGGCTGAGACTGAGAATGTGACTACATTCACTACATTATGAAGCACCCCTTTTCTTTTTATTTTATATTAATAGGGGAATTGAACAAAGAAGGTTCTTTCTGAATGGGAACAATGGTCCAATATTAGGACCTGGTGTAAAATTGGTTGAACACTTAGTAATGGGATTCTTTGACTGGGTCCCAGGATGTCTAATTTGTCTCCATGTGTGGGCTTCCGTTGTGGAGGGTGATGGCTCCCCATTCTTTCCTGATGTCCCAACAAAAGGAGTAGTCTCATTGGTCGTCTTGGTATGCTGAAGGGTGCCTAGATATAGATGGACCTTTTCACTGTGCCAAAGCTATGGGTTGGAGGCTTGTGACCCTGGCTGCTGTACCAGTCATTTTGTCAGCTATTGTGTGGTTGTGGGGTGGGGATGCTTAGTGCTGGTAAACCTGCTGCTGACTCTGTTTTCCCTCTTTAGGTACCTGGTGGCTGATGATTCGTGTGGCTGCTGTGTTCGGATCCTTTTGTTAGGCTAATAATGCGGCTGATGGTGAGCGCAATTGCTGTGACTGGGTTCTCTTAGCAGGCTGGTGCTTCTGACAGCTTGCAGCTGCCCCTCTCTCTGTGGTGGGACCCCCGCTTTGGGTAGATCATCTTTGGTGCGCTCCCGAAAGTGCCTGGGAATAGAGTATTGCAAATAAAGGCGGAACTAGCGAGTTGTTGGCCCAGGTGTATAAAATATGCATTGGCACTGATGATATCCCAGGTAACCCGGTAGAAGCTTTGGCGGTAGTTATGACGGCTGTGGGCCCTTATATCAGCATGGGCCCCAGTGCCATTGCACCTGTTGCACCAATTGTAGTTCTGACTGCCCTGACTGCAAAGAAGAAGTCTCTACAACTGAGCCTGGGGCAGACTTAACCGATTTCGGTTATTAATAAACATTTTAAAACAAGTAAATGAGTGTTTACAATAGTGTCCCAACGTGTAATGATGTGACTTCATCAGGGGCCATATAAAAAGTTTTAATAGTTTACTAATCTAGCTTTCCCTCCATATCGTGATAGGAGGAATGTCTTACCATTGACATCCTAACTACACATATTACAAACAGATAGGAACTCACCGACAGGAGGTGCCTTGACGTTGGGCAGGTGAGCTTAACTCAGTATAGCTTTTATGGGGACTTAACCTCCTTTTAGTAGTAGTGGCATAACTAGGGTTAATTTAAAAACCGATGTGTTTGTGTGTACACACATACATATACATATATGTTTACAGGATTACACAATCTGGATTACATTTTACAAATTTAGCGGTTATGATGTCTGACACTATATAAGACCACATGGAGGAACCTCTGCCATAGATCCTGCAAACCCTGGATCACTGGTAATACCTGTGTAAAGCAGGGTATACAGTGAAAAGTAACAGTAATGATCCAACATCTTTCTTATTATAGCAAACGACTATGGGCCTGATCCAGACTTAATAACGACAGCCAATTTACACATGTGGCACGCGTAAGTCTGGCTGTGGGAATACATTGAAGGCACTCATCATAACTCTGATCATACGTAACTTCTACATAATGGATGGAGGTATTGAAACTGTACAGTATGGGCTGGGTTAGGCTCTTACATATACAAAAGGACATTGCTGCGACCAGATATACAAAAGGAAATCTTAAGACAGGGCTATGAACATGTAAGTCAGCTAAGTTACGTACATGAAAGGGGAGTGCCAGGGGGAGTGCATTATCCTTAGTAGTGTGTAACTTAGGCACACTTGTGTACCTAAAACGATTCTAAGTCTGAATCAGGCCCTAAGTAAAAAATTCCTCCTGGAAGGTTCCTCATTTCTTCCTAACTTGCAGTTCTGCTACTATTTTGTGAAAGACATTGTATATCGTTGACCTGAAATAATTGGAGCTCCTAAAAATCAAATCAAATGATCAGACTGATTCATACAATTCTCAAACAGTGTTGGATTTATATGATTATCAGCAGAAAAAGCCTCAGCGTACCCTACTTTAGGCTCATGGGGGGTCTATTTACAAAAAACGATTTCATAGAAATCGCCTCAAATCGCGTTATTTGAGCCTCTGAAGTAAAATCGTGGTATTCACAATGGCTCAAATCGCGTAATTTGACTTTGCAAAACAATTGGAATGGCAAACATCGCAGGACAGAAATCGTCCAGATGTTTGCCATTAAAAAAATAGAAAAAAAAAATCGCGGCATTCACTAAAGGCGATTTTGAAGAAATAGAGAGCTGCGATTTCCGGCTGAGGTGCCGGTGCGGAGCATCAAAAACATGTCAACAGAGTTGTTTTTGTGTGAAGAAAAAATAAGTGCATCATGGCTGAAATCCTTAGCCATGCTGTACTGATAGAACTACAAGGCTCAGAATTGATGTGCCTTATAATAATATCAGCGGCAGCATGGCTAACGATTCTAACCATGCGTGTGTCTGTGTAGTGTGTAAAAAAGATTACAGTTCACATTAAACATACATTACAGATTTACATAAAGTATGCATGTAAACAAGTTAATAAACCTAACTAACATTGTCCCCTACTGTGTGCATTTACCTGCTGTGGTCATCTCTCCTAAGCTATGTGTAATGTATGTAGTGTATCGTGTGTAATAAATAAAAAAATTCCATCACTCACAGTTTGATGTCATCTTTCTTTGGATTTTCTGATAAATATTTATTTATATTTTCTATGTTTTTTATAGATTTTTTAAAAACCCTATAAGGCTTTTTTATTTTTATCTTAACTCGGGCAGTATTTCTATGTATTCTGGCGGTCTTCCCATATATACCCCCCTTTATCTCCCCCTAATAGCTGTTAAAGAGTGTAAAACTCTGCTGCGGCATTTTGTAAATATGCTCCCCTTCATTTTGATTCGATAGGGAAGTTTTGAAGTGAAAACTGGCCCTATCACATTTGTAAATAGACCCCTTCAAATGACGGTGAGGTCGCTAGGGGGCAGTACTTTTTATAGTGGAGATGACGTCACAAACAGTAGAGGACCAATGTAACTGACGTCATCTCCACTATAAAAATACTGCCCCCTAGCGACCTCAACGTCATTTAGAGCAGCCCGGATGGCAAAATTGATTCTTTGTGAATCCCGTGATTTAAATGAAAAAATTGCGGCAAAATAGCGCAAGACGCTACAATTTGATTTTCCTTAAAAAATTTGCCCTTTGTAAATAGACCCCATGGAAACTATAATCCACTTGTAACCACCAAGTGCCAATCTAGGATGACTTGTCCTGGAGTATTAAGATAAGTGGGTGGGAGCAGCTGGAGGTGTATTCATTCAGTTGTATTGATTGCATCCTAGCCCAAATTTCAACCCAAAGTTGTTAAACATTTTTTCCTCCAGATCTAATGTTCACAGATAAAGTTACAAAGAAGAGGTTTAATAGATCTGGAGCACTGACATGCTACTTTCTGCACATTTTCTACAAGGAACCCTCCAAGCCATTTATTTATTTATTAACAGGTTTTTATATAGCGCCATCAGATTACGTAGCGCTTTACAATTTTAATAATCATTATAACAAGAGTCAGTGGTAACAGACATACTGGGTAGGTCAGATAGCCCTGCCCACAAGCTTACACTCTATAGGATATTGGGGATTGCTACAAAAGGGCTAGTACTCTATATCACATTACGGACCAGCCAGCTTGCATGATAAAAGTGCACAGTGCTCTGTATGATCCAGTCACACAGCAATGTTAGTAGCAGAACTGAGGGGAATTTTAGTATGGAGAGTAAGTGACCAAGTTTTTTTAATCAAAAAAAGAGTAGAAATTGTAAATAGTGTAGATATATGTTAGAAAGAAGGTTGAGGAATTTGGTAAGTTTGTCTGAAGAGGTGAGTTTTAAGGGAGCGCTTGAAAGTTTGGAGAGTAGAGGATAGTCTTAGTTGGCGAGGAAGGATATTCCAGAGAGTGGGTACAGCCCAGAAGAAGTCCTGTAACTGGGAATCAGAGCATTTGTTTAGTGTAGAGGAGAGCTGTATGTCATGTGCAGTTCTGAGAGAGCAAGCTGGGATGTATCTTGAGATGAGTGAGTATATATGTATGTATGCGGGTGCAATCTTGTTGATGGCTTGTAGATTAGCAAAAGGTTTTTGTATTTGATTCTGTAAAATAAAGTGGAGTGGAGTAGCTCTTGTAGAGTATTTAGCAAGGAAAATCAGTCTAGCTGCTGCATGCAATATGGACTGTAGGGAATCCAGTAAGGAGAGCATTACAATAATCAATGCAGGAGATGATTAGTGCTTGAATAAGAGTTTTTGCAGTCTTGTCTGAGATATTTGTGTATTTGGGAAATGTTGTTTAGATGTATGTAACAGGATTTAGAGACAGATTGGATCTGGTGAACAAAGAACAGTACAAAGTCAAGGATAACACCTATGCATCGAGCCTTAGGAGTAGAGATTATTTTAGTGTTGTCAACATGAATAGAAAGGCCAGGTGGGTAACTTTTATTAGCAGGTGGAAATATTATTAGTTTAGTTTTAGATAGATTAAGTTTGAGATGGCGAGAGGACATCCAAGATGAGATAGCAGAGAGGCATTCAGTTACATGGGCCAACATAGTAGGTGAGAGATCAAGAGTGGATAGGTAGATTTGCGTATCATCTGCATAGAGAATACTAATATCCAAATGACTAGCTGTCCAAGGGAAGTTGTATAAATAGAGAGAGAAGAGCAATGGACCCAACACTGAGCTTTGTGGTACTCCAACAGATAGAGGTAAAGCAGGGGAGGTGGATCCAGAAAAGCGAACACTGAAAGAAACCAGAGAGCTGTGCCATGAATACCCAGGGATAAGAGAGTGGTCAGCAGTGTCCAAAGCAACAGAAAGATCCAGGAGAATTAGAAGAGAGTAGTGTCCTTTAGATTTAGCAGTGATGAAGTCATTGACCACCTTGGTCAGTACAGTTCCTGTGGAGTGTCAGGAATGAAAGCCTGACTGAAGAGCATCCAGAAGATTCTGTGAGGAGAGGAAGTGAGTGATGCTTATATAGGCAAGTCTTTTGAGCAGCTTTGTGGGGCTTGGGAGCTGGGAAATGGGACAATAATTTGATGAAGAATTGGGGTCACAGATTTGTTTTTTCAGAAAGGAGTTATTAGAGCATGCTTGAATAAAGACAGGAAGATACCAGTAGGGAGAGAGATTGTAATTATCCAATATCCACTTGTTCTATTACTCACACCCAGCAGATTTTCCAGGAGGTTGTAAGAAAGATTAAAATATGACTGTGAGTTTAATGTAAACACATTGTGCAAGAGGGCCAGACAGCCTTCCTCCAGTCAGTGATCAACAAGGAACCGAAACTGGTGAAACTGATGGTCAAATTTGTAGCAGACATTAGCTTAGTAAACAGGGATGGCTAGAGTGCCCTGCACATAGTGGCTTATGGTGAGCACCAAGGCATTGTCCACTATCTGATCACCAAGTGCTCATCCAGCAGCCGGTAACTATCTGTAGAACTTGCACAAACATTTCAATATATCCTATTTTATAGGGGCTTGAATTATATTTGTGTGACTTAATTTTTGTGTTATTTTTCTTTTTGTTTCTTTTTGTTTTCCATTAAAGAAAGTGTTCTGCATATGGTGGCCTTCAAAGAAAATCATAAAAAAAAAGTCTTAAATTAACATGTTTCTGTCAATACTTTTTACCAGAGCCCATTGAATCCGTCACTGTCCTTTCACTGCTTACAGTTAACCGTGCTCAGTTTCTTCCTGTTGTTCTTGTTCATTGCTCTGCTTTTGTCCACATCAGCAGTTCTGGATTCACAGACTACTCAATATCTACCAATCAGTGCTGTCCATGGCCTTTGTGAGGGGCAGGGAACTGTAGATGTAGTAAATGGAGGCGTCACATTTAATGTGTTTCAGAGTACCTGGAAAAGAGAACTTCTCTGATAGTCTGGTCTTAATAAAGATACAAATAAATTCTAATCTTAAAATCCAAATCTAAATATTTTTCTTTATTGTAAAATTGATAGATACCAATGGACATGAAAGGGAGTTGCACTTTATTTTTTTACAATTTAGGGGGTATTTAATTACCCGTATGGGAAGCCTTATGTTTTAGGTTACCTAAATCATCGAGACTAGTTCTGCCACAAGCTGTAATGGAATACCAACCTTAGTAAATTTTGCAACTTGTACTAGATACCTAATATAGAAATCCAATTTCCCTCCATTTTCCTTTCATTCCCTTCAAATACTAGATGCTCTTCTGTTCTTGTGGGAGTGGTTAAGTTTAAAAATGTATGTTATGTCTAGATAAAGTGACCACTGGCTTATCTACAATGGATGCAGAGTGGTGTGCAGTACATATGGGCCCCACAGAAAAGGGGGCCCTGTAGGACTCACCTCCCACCCAAGCTGCTTGACTTTTGGCAGAGAGGTAGGGAGAGGATTCTCTATGGCCACTATGACTGAATTTAAACACAGGCTGAATGGGCTGGCAGCATTCTCAACCTGTCTTCCAGTAGTCAGTCATGTGATTTCTGGAGTAACGGTATAGTGATTGGAGGAGGGTTGGAGTCATCCAGCAGTTATAATATAGGAAGAACAAAGTGTTCTCCAGGAGCTGCAGGACATGACAGGTAAGAGATTTGGGGTCTGATTTTTAATAGGAAGTTGGGTGGGGTGTCTGATCTGGGCTCTGATTTTTTATTAAGTTGAAGAAAAAGTCTAATCTGGGGCCTGTTGTTTTTTTTTAAAAAAAAAGGTAAATAGGTGATGTGTCTGATCTGAGGTCTAATTTTATGGAGGTGGATGTGGTCTGGCCTGGGGTCTGGTTTTTATTGGATTTTAACTATGAGCCTGATTTGCATTTAATAATGACAGGTGATTTCCATAATTCAAGTACTGAAACCGCCTGTCACTATGTACTGCATATATACAGTGCATGGAATTGTATAGTGTATTGCTTTATTTATTATTGTATGAATTAGCCTTTAAATGTGGCTTTCAATGACTATTTCAGCCACTCCCCTAACATGTAAGGGATTTCCGACACCGACTACACTCACAAAATGTGGTCATTTTCCAATCCTTGCGAGCGTAAAATGACCGTTCAGGAAGTCTGTATCTAGTCCTATGTTTTGGAAATGTATCGAGAGGTAATACACACACCAGTTAATTAAATTCAAATGAAAGTAGTAAAATGCAGCTTCCTACAACTCTTATTCATAATAAATACCATTTTGAAATCATATATTGTTAAAAGTTAAATCTGGAAAACTCCTTAAACTTACATGTAGATTATGTATATTTAAAGATATGCCCATATGCTAAACATATAATTTCATATAATTTCCAGTAACCATTCGATCCAATTCTTGTGAGTTGACAAAACATAGGAAATGAGATTTACACAATGTCTGTTGGTATACACTGTTTAATTTGAATGTGACATAACACCACATCCTAAAGTATGGTTTGTGTTTTCCTGTCTTTTATATGATGGCAGACTACTTTATTGTGCACAAATCGGAGTATATTTACAATTGTGGGTTTATGTTTGCTTGCAACATGTATTTTCAGTTTGTTCTACTGGATTTCAAATGTGTAACAAAAATGTTATTTTACTATTGTTGTTTCCTTTTTTTTTTTAGTCCATGGCTACTCATTCAAAAGTCACATAAAACTATGCAGCAAGGAATCTGTTATCCCGCAGACTTCTAATGCAACGTAACATGTCAGTAGAGTTGATTTAGGAGCGTCCCCCTGCAAACCTTAACTTTGCACTCTTTTGTATTACATTCCTTTACCAGCAGGTTAAATTATAGCTATAACATGATTAATTATTAAATAGAGTGCATCATCACAAAAATAAGTGAATTACTGACCGCCATAAAATACAAATTCCATCCTAATGACCACTACACAATACACAATGCATCCTAGTCCTCACTATATAATACACACTGCATCCTAGTCACTGCCATAAAATACAGCATCTGTAAAGCTGGGGGAGAGTGCCTTTATAGCTCCACTGACAGGTTCTGCATAGGAGGAACTGCCGTTTTGTAACTGATATTTTGTAACTTCTCCTTTATGTGTGGTGCCCGGATGAGTTGGGAAAGTGGGGTGCACCTTCTTTTAATTGATGTAATGAGGCTGCTTAAGTTTTGAGCACAGGTTAGTGCGTGGGACGTTGAGATTTGAAATGAGGAGTGCGAGGGAGTTGTCTCTAGAAGCTTATGGGGGGAAAGTTTTGGGAGGTGATTTGACTGTTGGGAGTTCAGTTGGTGACAGCGGTTGGCAGGAGAGGAAGTGACAACAGTGACACAGTGTGGAAAGTAACGGTGGCGGTAGAAAAAAGGAGAACATTAGTGATGGAGCGAGAGTGAGGAGCAGGGATTGAAGAGAGTAAGAGTGTAGGTGGTGGAAATGAGAAAGTGATTTTGAAGCAAAACTAGTGAAAGTGTGATTGTCGGGAGTGAGACAGAAGAAAGAGTCAGTGACAGTGAGGAGAGATATCGGTGGTGTTCGGAGGTGACGAGAGTGAAAAGGAGGAAAGAGTCGGCGGTGCTGAGGAGTGATATCGGTGGTAACCTGAGGAGTCGGGAATGAGACGGAGGAAAGAGTCGGTGACAGTGAGGAGAGGTATCGGTGGTGCTTGGAGGTGATGAGAGTGAGACAGAGGAAAGAGTCGGTGGCGGTGAGGAGTGACATTGGTGGAGGCCTGAGGAGACAGGAGTGAGACAGAAAAGGAAGTAGGTGGTGGTGAGAAGTGGTTTTGGTGGTGAGCTGATGGCTGTTAGCAAAGTGTATTGGGAAGAGGTGTTGGTGGCAGCAGCGGAAAGTTTAACATTGGAGTCGGGGAGAGCTGTTGTGAAAACTACAGAGACTTTTAAGGAGGACATTGGAGGTGTCGGAGGTTTCTGAGGGAGAAAGAAGGGTGCAGAAGTCGGCGGGGATAATTAGCGTTGTTTGCGTGGAAGGAATTGTATTTAGGACTATTCCAGCTGTTAACTTTAGTATATGGTCATTCTCTGTATAATTCTCTGTATATGGTCATTCACTTATAATTACATGATACAGTTAATTTTATTGATGATAGGGAGATTCAAGTGTTGTGGAGGAGGAGGAGTTGAATTAAGGGAAATCAAATAGGGAAGGGATTGTACAGAGTAATAGATAGTGATATTACCAACTGAATGTGTAATTAATTGTGAATTATATCTAATTGTTGATTTTATTTAATTGTATGATATTGTATAAACTAAAGTTTTCTGCTCAAAATTACAACTTTGCAATAAGTAAACAGAATATTTAAAAATCAAACTGTTGTATTGTCTCTGAGTTATTATCTTTCTATTGCACTTCTCCACAATTCCTCACTTTGGGCCTGATAAGTACGTAAGTACGGCCAGCGTAGCTCTGGAGCACACCCCTGACACTCCCCCTGTGGCCGGCATAATTACCCACTGTTACGCTTGCTGATGGCTATCCTAACTTCAGCCGGCTTAACAGTAGTAAATTACTCCGGCCACAGGGTCGTAACTGCCCTAACCCGCCCTCCTTCCCTCATTTACCTACCTTCCCCCGCCTTCCTTCTGTAACGGTTGTGTAGTTACGGCGAGGAACGCCCCCCCTCGCCGTAACTATGCAAAAGTTAGGGATGCTCCGATCCTAAGGATCGGGTTTCCCTAACTACGCTGGGCAACATCTGACCGGCGCATGCGCAGAACGGCAGAAATGTGGTTCTTACGCATACGGCCGCCGTAACTAGTACGCCGACCGTAGGTCTGGATCAGCCCCTTTGACCTCTAACATTCGGTCACCACACATGTACTCTTCCACCTCACTGCATGCTGGGAAAAATGTTTTTTTTTCCATTATGGGAGGCATTTTGCATGTGTGCCTCATGGTGCTTGCGCTACACACTGAACACAAAAACAGACTAAATCTGTACAGAAAAAAAGAGCAAATTAAGTCCTTTGCATAACAGTTGCACTAGAAAAGAGGGTACCAACTACTCCGTGAGCCAAAATGCTACAATGTCTTCAAGAAGTTTTAGTGATTGATTGTCATCACCATTCAACCTTTACCGCCACATAAGTTCACATAGGTACGAATCCAGCATGCTCTTATGAGTGCCTCAACATGTTTTTTTCTTAAATTTTGCCGGTCCCCATATGGAATCCACTGACTGTGTGTCGGTTCCTGTCTTTGGATTTACAAATTTCAGCAAATGTTTTACCCAGAAATGTAGTTAATCTTCCATGGGCAGACAGTACGCTTGCCATTCATCAAATATTATTGTAGTGCCAGGTCAAACATACTGTTTAATGACAAACTATTTGTGCTGTAAGTGCTGGTCCTCCTATCAATAAAGAATTCCTTAGAAAAGCAGCCACACAAACTTCTCTTGTGTAATTATTCCAGTCCAGTCCACAAATTTTTGTTTATACACAGTTCACGGTTACAAAACGAAATGGTCATGTACTTGTGACTCCATGAATGTACAAAACATTATAGCCATCTTGAAGTATAACTTAGAGGTTGCAAATCAAATATTAGAATGTGTTATGTTTCTTTTCAGTATCCTCATTTGTAACACCTCCATCTCTCTCATCCTGATAACAGCAAAGTCATGATAATCATGATAATCTGGATATTGTGCGAATCACAGAATCATGGTGAGATGAAAATCATGACTGGGACCTAGCTAATAGCTTACAAGGATATCATTTAATTAGGAAGGGTAGAGTAGGGAAAAATAGAGGAAGTATATTTATGTATGTGAAGGAAGGGTTAAATTAAACTTTAATAGGGAGTATTGGAGAAAAAACTGAGGCACTTTGGGTAACCATAGAATCCCAGGGAGTTATTATTTTGTACTGGAGTGATATATAGGCCACCAGGACAAGATGAGGAAATATCCTATTGCAAGACATTGCTAAAATGGCATTAAAAGGGGAGATAATAATCATGGGAGATTTTAATCTACCTGATGTAAACTGGGGTGAGTCTTCAGCAAGCTCCACTACAAGTAGGGACATTTTAAATTAATTACAGGGAGCGTCCCTCGAAGCAACTGGTAAGAGAGCCCACTCGCAAAGAGGTCATCTTAGATTTAGAACTTACAAATGGTGACAGAATCTCAGAAGTAAGTGTGGGTGAGAACCTAAGTTCCAGTGATCATTAAGCAGTATGGTTTAGTATAATGGCTGAGAGAGAGACACATACCACACAATGACAAGGGTGCTAGACTTTAGGAAGCTGGATTTTGTGAAATGAGGAAATGTGTTAGTAATTCTTTGGCAGAGTGGAGGCACATGAAAGAAGTACAGGAGCAGTGGGGTTTCCAAATGAGATGCAAAATTTGCTCTCATCAGAAAAGAGAACTTTGGACTACTGAGCAACAGACCAATTCTTTCTTTCTTTAGCCCAGGTAAGACGCTTCTGACATTGTTTGTTGTTCAGGAGTGGCTTAACAAGAGGAATACGACATTTGAAGCCCATGTCCAGTATCCGTCTAGGTGTGTTGGCTCTTGATGCACTAACTCCAGCTTCAGTCCACTCCTTGTGCAGCTCCTCCACACTTTTGAATGGCCTTTTCCTGACAATCCTATCTAGGCTGCAGTTATCCCTGCTGCTTGTGCACCTTTTTCTTCCACACTTTGCCCTTCCACTTAACTTTCTATTAATGTGCTTTGATATAGCACTTTGAGAAAATCCAACTTCTTTTGCAATTTCCTTTTGAGGCTTTCCCTCCTTGTGGAGGGTGTCAATGATGCTTTTCTGCACAACTGTCAGGTCAGCAGTCTTCCCCATGATTGTGAATTCTACTGATCCAGACTGAGAGACCATTTAAAGGCTCAGCAGCCCTTTGCAGGTGTTTTGGAATAATTTGCTGATTAGAGTGTGACACTTCGGGCCTGATCCAGCGTTACGAAAATTTGCACGACGGGCGAATGCGAACGTACGCTCGGGCGTATCAACCTACACGCCCCTAGCACTCCCATAGTAAAGTCCCTGCTTACGGCGGCTATACCCTACACTGGGTACGACCGTCGGCCGTACGAAAATTCGCAGAAAATACGCTGAGAAAATACGCTTAGCACGCCCATACTCTACAATTTAAATGGCTATCCCCGCCTCCCAGTAGTAAAACGGGCGCCCAGCCGACCATCGTAAAAAAAATACGCCCAGCGAGCGAAAAATACGCTAACGATACGCCCGCTATTCGCTCATGACGCTCAGGCGACCGGAAGCTGTCATACTGGGCATGAGCATTGCGAATTTTTTGCCGAAAATTCGCATACGATGAGCGTACGCTCGCTTGCGAGCGT
>WWET01001418.1:20962-37939 GCA_011038615.1 Limnodynastes dumerilii | reverse complement strand
ATTTGTCTAATAAGGTTTAACAAAGATTAACAATCATTTATTATACATTTACAGGAATACACAGGTAACAGATATTACATTAGTTCATTCAGACAAAGGTCCTTTCCAATATGGCTGCTAACACATGCTAACCCAAGATGGCTTACAAGCACATGGCATTTCACATTATCTAGCAGACAGATATAATCAATTTAAGTGTGCTTTAAAGTAGAATAAGTTTGAAGTACAGAGTTAACATTGGGTCACTAGAGCACATTATGTTAGATTAAGTTAGAATGAAGTTATAGAAGATAATAGAAATAGGATACCCTGATAAGCTGTATACATTCCCTATACTCACCAAACCATATGAATTAGGTGAGCCATTCTGACTCCTCTCAGCTCTGGTTCCACTCTGAGATTCAAAAGTTCCCTGTCTTTCCATTACAACTTTCCTGATCTATGATTGGATAATCTTTAACATATCTGATTGGGCCAGTGTTGGGGGAAGAAAGCCTTCTCCTGATCAAAGAAGGCAAGTCCCTGCTAATTACCATATCAATAGTTAACTCTGCCTTTGTCTAAAATTCAGGTAAGATAGAATTCTAACAGATTGGTATAACATATATATGACATATATTATTATATTATTATTGTCCATATTCCGGTTTCCACAGTACTCTATCAGTACCCTCTAAGTATAGATATTATACAGGGTAATCCATCAGTTGCTGACAATTGTACAGTTCAGTTTTATACATGGTATCCTACCAGCACTGTTGCTATCATGACACCCCTTCGGTGCCGTTGTTATACATAGTACCCTTTCAGCACAGTTATTATTCAGGTAACTCTCTTATCAGCACAGTCGCTATGCATGGTAACCATTTAGTACAGTTGCTGAAAATGGTACCCTATCAGTCAAGTTGCTATATATGGTACACCATTAGTACAGTTGCTAAACAAGGTTTTTATCATATTAGTAGGAATGCTATACATAGTATACAGCTCATCTGCTGTAAAAGTTATTCCACCATTAAGAAAATCAATGTATTTCTAATCTATTTCTAATCTATTTATTTTGGGCGGTTTTTTTGCTTAGTAACTTGGAAAAATCACTTAAATAGTAATGAAATTTTATAAATAAACAGGACTTTTGGATGTTACTAGTGCCCATGTTACCAAGTGGTTTAATGTGGTTTAATATTATCGGTGTATTTTAAAGTTGTACTTTGAATGTTATATATTGTGAGTTTACCATTCTATATTTCTAATGCAAACCTATGCTATAATTAACAAAATAGGACCGGATTCAGACCCCCACACGTATTCTGTATGCGCAGGGGTCTGTACGTCTACGAGAGAGGGGAGGCTTTACGGCAGTTTACACTGCCATAAACCTGCATTAACTCTATTGTGCGGATCATATGGACCGCTGATCCGCAGCAGTTTGGGAACCCCCTTCCACACTGTACACTTTGCATGCTTCCCCCCGCCCGCTTTATTGCAGGGGAAGCACAGCCCATTTCCTCTCAAATTGTTTATGCGCTAGAGTTACTATAGTAACACTAGTGTAACATCTAAAGGGCGCATGCGCCCTCCAATGAAGTCAGGCCCCTTACACACCTTGCGTGCGTAAGTGACCTGACGCTATTAAGTCATGAACTGGTCCATAGTTATGTACTTGGCAAATATGTATTTAATACTTGGCTTGTATAAATAAATGTAGTTTAAATGTTAAAATGTGGCATTTGCAGTGGCACACGCAGGGGGGATTCCAGTTGCCCAAAATCCCATCTCACAACCGGAAAGTTGTAGAATGCGGATCTGCTGCATATTTATAACTTTTCCAAAAGCAGGGAAAATTCAGCCATACATGGTTGGAAATTGCATACATGGCAAGCCCATCTGCTGGGGAAAGTTGAATAGGACCTTATAAATCATTAAAAGTATGTTTATACCAATTAGCAGCTACTGGCTTCCTACTGAGTTCAGAAAATCGAGCTGATGTCATCCATTCTTTGTCCTACAGAAAGAGTATATGACTCATCCTGTGAATTGAAAAGGTGATGTCAGCTTTCCTGTGAATTGAATAAGTGTTGTTAGCTTCATTGTCTGAGCCATCAGCTGCTAATCTGTAAAAAAAAAACACCAAACCTTTAATGATATACTAATTGACTGCAGTCTAGCTTCCCTACCATGTCGCAAGATCAGCATCATGGCCGAAAAAGGTTTTCTGAGCCCAGCTGTAATACATGTTGGTTATATTAGAAGTCTGGAGATTGCACATATTAATGCCACTTTCAGATAGCAACAACGACAATAGCCCAGGTTGCATAGCGACAGTGAACAAATCCCTCCAATCGGGTGCATTAGGTGAGGGTTGAAAAACACAGGTCTGCACCTTTCACACTGCCGCTTATCGAGGGTCCAACACAGGAAAAACCCTTCTTTTTTCCCTTGTCGAAGTCCCGGGTTATATTAGCAGTGTGGTGATGGCACATTATCCTGCTCTCCTATGTGCGGATTGTGTATCTGCCAGCAGGGACCCTACCTTAAGTATCCCGAATGGAAACCCTTCCATGTGGGATACTGTATCATACGTAAGGGTTTAGCCAAGCCCTTACTGTATGATTTGCATGCCTCTTCCCACCCCCTATACGTATCTCCATATGGGGGTAGGCACACTCCGTTGCGGATATAATGGTACTGCACTTATGCATGACCATTTAACTGCAGACTTATTTAATTATGAATAAGGTCCCAGGTCAGCCGGTATTGCAATAGATTACTGTTTATAGGCTATTGTCTACTGTTAACCTAAGAGCCAGGCATTTATTGCACCTCTAGTTATTTGCTAATTAGTTTATTGGACCTGATTCACAGATCAGAAGGTTAGGTTGGGCAGTACACACATCCTGTTTTTAGGAACTTTATGGCACTTAAGATTGCCATAGGTCTTCTTTAACTAACTGTTCTTAGGAAGGAAAATACAAACAGAGATCCCTTGCCCACGCCCTCCCCGGCTAATTTAAATCCCTTTCTCCTACCCACTCTTCTTAAAAAATGACAGAGGCTGCTGTGGCACACCGTTTTTTAGAAGCAGGAGCTTAAAGCTTGAATACGCTCTATTGTGCGTAGTCTCTGATTATGTTGCCTAGGACAAGATCTAAATCAAATAACCATGCTTGTCCCTGTAATAAGAATATTGTTTACAATACAATTTTAATTTAATTGAATAATATATGTTATATTATGTGTGTTTTGAAGTGATGTCTTGTATTTGCTGGGGGAGATTCAGATGGGTTGTAAAAGAAGGTAAGCTCTAGAGAACTGGTGAAATGATCTCTAAGGCAAGTCGGGGAGACGCTTGTCAGCACAGTTTGAGGGACTCATGTTTTAGGGGTACTAATAAGGAATTTAGGTTCTGTTGGTATAGAGTACCTTTGGTAATAGTGCTTTGTGTGTCAACTGTTGACTGAGACTGTTATCGATGCCTTTAGACCTGGTATTGGTCTGAGTGAACTAAAGGACCCAATATCCTTACATAGGGTCAGATCCAGAACTAAGTTGGTCGCGCTCGCCAGATGTTCTGCATTGGAACTCCTATTGTACGGAACTCAGTTCCGTATAATGGGTTTTCCGTGCGCAGGGGAGGGAGGGCTACACAAATTCTGCATTCCTAATCCCTGCCAGAAAGGAGGGGATAGGAATGCAGAGCAAGGTAAGTGGGTGCAGGAGTGCAGAGATTTTAATGCAGGGTTCTGGACACGTAAGTGATGGCACACTATATAAAGTACATATTGGGTATAATAGGGGTCTGGTAATGGCACATATTATAATATATGTGGGTCATATTAGGGTATAGAGTATATAGTGAGAGGGGATTGACATGGGAGTTCACTCTCCTCTAACGTGCGGACTTACAGGCGTACGGAATGCATGCGGAGGTCAGGATCAGGTCCATATACATTATCAATATATACGGTAACATTATATATTTATACTGTTATAAAAAATAATCTATATGTATGTAATGTAAGAGCATAATCCTGCATGCAATATCACGATAATGAGGAAAAAACTAAGGAAAAGGGATGGGGGAGGAGAGAGGAGGACCTGCCGCACAACCTGAATAGATAGTTCGAAAGACGGTACATTGACAAGTAGCAAAGGTGACCAAGCTTCAGGTGAAACGCGCATTAGTGTTTTCCATTGCGTGTGCCGGGACGTGCACTCCCGATACCGGGCACCATTCTCCTCGATTCTTTCATCAACCATCATTGCCGCTCTCCCCTTCATTCCCTCCGCTCATTAGTGCAGGAAAGGGAATCTTACGGACCTGGAAGGGTGAAGCACTGCCATGAGGCAGTTAACCGTGGTGTCAGGGTAAGTGGGAATGGTTTAGCATAGGCCCCTGAGTGGCTATCTGGCTCATCATTTTGTTTTTCATTCTTTGGATTTATTCCACGCAATACAATTAGTGGCCTCATTGTTTTTTACCACCCACTACCCTCTCTTTTCATATTATTTGAATTGTTTATTGTTATGACAATTATATCTGTTAATATAATCATGACCTTCTCTTGAATGGTGCCCGTTTTTAAACATTTCCTTTTATATTTTTGCCACAGTCACTATATGGTATTTTACCATTTCTTAATAAAAGTTATATTTGAATACAGGTCCCTTATATATATTCACGGCTCTTTGTTTGCAACCATTGCAGTGCCCTTGTGTCTATATATCAAGTCAAACTTCTTTGTCTCTCATTGTATCAATCTTGATACATTTTTTCTGGTTCTTGATTAGATACTTATGTATCCTATTTCTCTCTCACCTTGGATGGAACCTTGTTTATTTAATTTGCTCTAATGTACAATCTATTCACAATGGCGTCTTTATTTCTCTGACTACATTATCATCTGTTTATTAACAGTTTCACAAGGTTAGATTAGAGATCGAACATTAGGTCACCATGTTTATATAGCTGGGACTATGATTATAACTAACCTGTGAGTTATCTTTTCCTTTAATTATGTAATGTCAGAAATTTGCCATTCAAGACTGTACCTGACCCATTCATTTTCTGAGACCTTGTGCACCATCTGCTCCTACCCCCGAACCCCTCTCTTTGCTTTCCCTCTATTCCCCTTTTTCCTTCACCATGATGCATGTAATATTATCCATGTACTTATTCTGTACGAGCAGAATTATCCCCAGTATGTTCCCTTTTTAATGATCTGTCATGAGTTACAATACATTCCCTCATGATGATGTGTCTAATTATCTGCAGCTCTAGTAAATTAGTAACTTAGTAACTGGAAACACTTCACATTTTCCAACTACTTAGTGGGTCTGCTAAACCACAGGAAAATTGATTGGAAAGAAATAACAACTCATATTCTTTTCATACTAAATCCCTTTTGCAATTAGACAATAAATTCCCAGTGAGTGGGTGCTACTCCTGGAAGTGAACTCATGTAGTCAAATAAAGAGCCCACGTACAGGCTCTGCATGACTCCAGAATAGTCCTTGTAAACAAGCAGTATTGAGCTATGCAGCCTCCTCACTTTATGGCTGGCCACACGCAAACTCACTCTGTACTGTACTGCATTTTGCTCAGTCTTGTTGTTTACTAATTATCTCAGGATAGAAATCTTCAGTTACTCAAACATCTATATATCAAAATGATGTAAAAAGCTAAATAATGTCATTACCATATTTATGTATGCATAAAATATTTATACATACATTTATTACTATTAAAGAACTGTATTGATATAAATAATTAACAATTAGCTTTTAATAATCTACTTTCAGTAAGATAATTCATACATGATGCATGACTGACATATTGCCAAGTCAATAGGAGTTCCACCATCCCGGATTGAGGGCAACATTAAACAATAAGTATATGTGTATTGCATAGTAGCTTAAAATCTATCAAAATCCCACACACATACATACTGTACATACATATACACACACACACACACACACACACACATTCAACTGGAATTTTTACCTTTATTAACTGGTGTTGATTATACACCTAGAGAGAATTTATTTATATACTCACAATGCACTACTGCTGATTGTCATATAAAAATATTGAGGGGGCCAGCTGCAGAGTGGACACTACAGACAGCAGCCTGGTCAGTTCCAATGGGGTGTGGGTCACTGCTGAGAACAGCCAAGCCAGTTCCAAACTTGAAAAGGCAAAGCAATCGATCCCTGAAGCACCGAATACAGTACTCTGAATGGTAAGTATTAAATCTAACCCCAACTCTTTCTCTAATCCTTCCCCTAACCCTCCGCTTCCATGACCCTAACCTTTCCCTAATCCTTAACCTAACCCTCCCCTTCCATGACCCTAACCCTCCCTTCCCAGCACCCTGACTCTAACAGTCCCTCTTCCGCAGACTAACTCTAAGACTTCTCTCCTCACAGCCTAACCCTAATACTCCCTTCCACATAGCCTAGCCCTAAGACTTCCCTTCCATGACCCTAACCCTAACCCTCCCTTCCCCACAGCCTGACTCTAAGACTCCCTTCCCAGCAGCCTGACCCTAACTCTTCCTACTCCGCAGCCTAACCCTCCCATGATCATAACCATCCCTTCCCCAGAGCTAACCCGGAAATCTGCAGCAAGCGTTGGGTTGGCTGGTGCGCTGGGTCCAGCAGTGGCTTCCAAAAATGAAGGGGCATACTTACCCATTCTAAAAAACAAATGGAAAATGTTGCCTTTTTCGAAAAACAGAAATAGCTTAAAATCTGTTTTCGGCTGTCTTTATTTCTAAAACACAGCATTCACGGTGGGGAGTTTCACTAGTTTCAATGCTCAAACAGCTACTGTTCTAATGAAGAAAATTTGAGTAAGCAAATATTTGAAACTAATACTGTAAAGCCACATCCTCAAGTTCCTTAGGGTTTCTTCATACAAATATGTAGGAGTGAAAGCCAATTAGGCTTGAAGGAGATTAAACTCCCTGGTTGTGCCCCCTGCACGCACTGGTATCGTTACAGCCCCGGTGCTAGTCATAAGGCCTCCTCTGGTGGAAAGGAGGCCCAGTCACTAACCATGCTGATGGCACAAAGGGGGAGGGCTGACAGGACAATCCCTGCCAGCCCCCCTTCTACACCACATGGCTCTAACTATGAGGGAGCGCAGAGGGGATCCTCTGCCTCCCAGAGACTGTTTAGTCAGCAATCAGGGCAGCTATCCACATTTAGTGGAAGCTCCCCTGGTTTCATACCAGATACTGCATCCAATGTATCCTACAGCCCTGACAGAAGGGTTCACGTCAGTAGATCCACCCACACACGCAGAGGTCACAGATGCTTGCCTCATCCGCGTAGCCAGAGTGTATCCAGCACCAGCAGCTACAGTGACACATGTGCTAATAAAAGGGGTCACAAACGCCATGCCCGTAGTAGACACTACTCCCGCTGCACCTGTTCCCCATCAGCACACAGAAGTAGTTCCTGTAGATATAGGAGTGCTAGACACCACACTAGTCGCCATGCACATAGGTCTGCCCGACGCTCTCCCTCACCTGCTTTGTGCAGTTTACGTCACTATAGTTCAAGATCAGACAGGCGCTCTTCTAGGCAACATTCTCATGCCTCAAGGTACCAAGAAGCCACAAAGGCCGCTCACCCACAGGTCACATAGCACGCAGGCATAAGGGTAACCGTAGGGCTCCTTCATTGCAAGCACACTCAACCCCTAAAAACGCAGAAGCTCATCCGTCCATGGCACAATCTCAGGCTCTTCCAGTTTTATGCCAGGCTCCCACTGGCGCCATCGTGTTGGAGATTCCGGCGGAGCAACCAAGGCCAGCTCCTCCCCCTGCGTCGGTTTCATTGTCAAAGATGGTAGCAACAGCAGCTGAGTTGACTGGATCGGGATCCACAGAAGCTGCTGCTCAGGAGAGTGGTGAAGGCACATCCAAAGCAGCTGGTGAGTCAGATCTTCATGCACCACGACACCACTCTTCCTCTATCTCATCCACCTCCTCTTCTTCCTCCTCATCCTCCCATGGGAACCGCAAGCGTAAGCGGTAGTAAGCGCCATAGGAAGGAAGCTTCCCGACTGAGCCCTTCATCAGCTGAGCTTGGTTCAGGCCTGGTGTACTGCTCGTACAAAGCACTTGAGAGGAAGCTTAGGGCCAGTGCAAGGGATAAGATAAAGAGGGGGCGCTATGTGGACATTTTTGCAATCACGGATGATGGCAAGAAGGCCCCTTAAGGCCACCCGGAAAAGAGGCCCAGCGGCCAAGGATCAATATAGGAACTATCAGAACTGGCACTATAGCATGTTCACATTTGCGGACTGCTACATAAAAACAAGGCCAGAGGAAGCAAATGACTTTTATAATTACTTTCACTTGGTGCATGACATCTCAGTCCGATTAAAAGGTACGGCCTGGCGGGCCTATGATGAGGAGTTTCGTAAGAAACTCGATGGCCAAGAGAGCCTTAAGCTGGGCTATAAGGATGTGGAGCTGTGGCTGGATGTCACGCACCGATCTGAAACATTATTCGCATCACCCGCACCCCCGAGCCGGAGGTTTCCAGGGCAGGGGCACCCTGGTGCGCCCACAGCCCTTCGCGGTTAATGCTATAATTACAACAACAGTTCTTGCAACTGGGGGGGCTAAATGTAACTATCGCCACTCCTGTCTCCGCTGTGGAGGAGGCCATCCCATCAAGGAATGCACTAAACCCCAGCATCCTCTGCCCCTTCCCGCGATCCCCCTCAATAATGATCTGAATAGGGCCAAGTCGCCGGTGAATCTAGAGTCCCTTAGCAGGTGGGTTAGGAGATATCCCGATAGATCCAAGCCCGATTTTCTGTTACGGGTGGTTCACGGAGGGATTCCGGGTTCCGATTCAAGGGGTGGTTTCCACTGTGCGCCCGCGGAACCTGAACCTTCCTATCAGTTCCCCTCAGAATTAGGCAAAAAACTCGCCAAGGAGCTGGCAGCGGGCAGAATGGCATGCCCCTTTTCTTCCCCTCCTTTTCCACAACTGGTAGTCTCCCCAGTGGGCGTAGTTCCAAAAAAGACCCCGGGCAAATTTAGGCTAATCCAGCACATGTCCTTCCCTCTGGGTTCTTCTGTTAATGACGCCATTCCAGAAGAATTCTCGAACGTGTCATACCAATCCTTCGATGAGGCGTTAGATATGGTTCGCTCGTTTGAGCATGGGGCTTTGATGGCAAAGATCGATATCGAATCGGCCTTTCGCCTTCTTCTGCTCCATCCTGCCTCCTTTCCATTTACAGGCATTCACTGGGAGGGAAATCTCATCATTGATAAGTGCCTTCCTATGGAATGCTCAGTGTCATGCGCCTACTTTGATGCCTTTAGCACCTTTCTCTACTGGTGCATAGTAGCGGGCACGTATCATTCCGGAGTGGCGTATTATCTAGACGGTTCCCATTGCTAGCGAAAAGACGGAGGGTCCCGCTTCATGTCTATTGTTTCTCAGCATAGAGATTGACACTGAGGTGGGCCTCTGCCGTCTCCCAAAGGACAAGATTGAGCACTTGCAGGCGGCCATTACGCAGGTTCTAATTTCCCCAGTCACTTCCCTGCGTTTTATGCAATCCCTGCTGGGCTCCCTCCACTTTGCCTGCAGAATTATTCCCATGGGGAGGGTCTTCTGCCACAAAATGGAGAGGGTGACAGCGGGGCTTTACAGCCCGCGTACGCCCATATGTGTATCCAGTGCCATGAGAGCGGATTTAGGCTTATGGGAACGTTTCCTGCAGGATTTTAATGGGATATGGGTGTGGCCTTCCCCTCCCACGCGCAGCCTAGACATGCGCCTGCAAACGGATGCGGCTGGTGCTACAGGATTCGTGGCATACCTCGATGGTGCTTGGTGCGCCTGCGAATGGCTTAGTAGCTGGTCGGAGTCAGGCCTTACAAGGAACATGTTACTGTTGGAATTTTTCCCAATAGTAAGGGCAATCGAGCTCTGGTTTGAACGCTTCCAGGATAGAACCATTGTCATCTTGGTGTGTGACAACCTCAGAGTCTTCCAGACCGTTAACCGGAGTGTATGCTCACCCCTGCTGGTTCGGTTGCTTAGGCATTTGGTCCTGTGCTGCTTTCAGCATAATATCAACTTCAAGGCAGAGCATCTCCCAGCTGTGGATAATTGCCTGGCAGATGCTCTCTCGAGTTTGGATTGGCCCTGTTTTCAGCAACTCGCCCCCAACACCGCAGCATCAGGTGACCCATGTCCCGCTAATCTCTGGCAGATTGCAGCCCAGGACTCATAAATCTGGCCCTGCAATCTCTGGCCCCTGCTACCCTGAGAGCTTACAAGGCTGCATGGACAGGATGGACGTCATTTTAAGATGCAAATTGTCCCAAGGCAGGCAGCGAGAGGGACTGCCTACATGATTACATATTTGGTTTGTATGCCCAAGGTAAGTCCAAGCCATACATGTACAGTGCACTCGCGGGTCTGGCTTTCTTCTTTAAACTTTATGGATTGCCAGACCTCACCAAAGATTTTGTAATTTCCTGAGCACTTCGCAGCTGGGCCAGGTCGCAACCACGACCACCAGACGCGATCAAGCTTAATTCTATAGCAGTAGAAATAACGAATTCAACATATGAGTCCCTCCTGTTCCAAATGGCTTTCACAGTTGCTTTTGGTGGTACTTTTAGGGTAAGCGAAGTGGTAGCAGCATCCAAGGCAGCCACGGATACAGACATGCTGGCCTGTAACGTGAGGCTGCTGTCTGAGTCTCTGCAATGTAGTCTGTCAAGGTCCAAGACAGATCAGTGCGGGAAGGGGAAATGGAAAATGTTAGTGAAACACCCGGTGAAGGAAATTTGCCCCGTAGCATTGAGCGCGCATTTCATGGCGGTTAGGCCCGATTCTTGCCCGGTTTGGTTGTCTCACGGTAACGGTGATCCGCTAACCAAATTTAAATTCCGAGCTGTCTTCCAGAAGTGCTTGCAGGCCATTAGCCTGGAGGTGAACGAATTCGGAACTCACTCCTTCCGGATTGGCGCAGCTACAACTGCATCGGTGGAGAGATCATCTGCCCAGGCCATCCAGCATCTGGGGTGTTGGAGTTCGGCCACCTTCAAAGGTTACATCCGACCGCACCTATCTGGACAGCTCGGTTGACAGGCTGGTTGATGTTCCCCTTTTTTTCTCTCCATTTCTTTCTGTCCCACTGTGGCCCTGGACAGGTCCGGATTAGCTGGACTGCTCGCTGTATTTAGGGGCGTGAAGGGATTTTTCCTCCAGCGCGGGGCAACAAGTAATTCCCCACAGTGCCGAAAAGGTTTTTACCTTCACCCAGGGCCTTCAGTTCTGCTCCCCTAGGATCCATAGTTAGCGATTGCTTGCAAACTGGTTCTCTCTCTAGCAGGAACAATATTCACGGTGTTATATTTGTTTCCTTTACAGCGACCTCCGCGGGTAGATGGAAGGTTTTAATCTTCGGTCACTCCTACGTCTACTGGGCAGAGAAGCATTATAAATCCCGCCCCTTTACCCTCCCTGATAATATAGACCTCCGGTGGGTTGGTTTCAGAGGCATGATATGGTCGTCCTACTGGTCTTGTCCATGCATGGGGTTCCTGACATCTTAGTGATACATCTGGGGTGTAATGACCTTGGTCGTTTCCCCCTCCTTGAGCTGATTTGGAGGATCTCCCATTACATCGGTCAGTTGCTCAATAGTTGGCCAGGGCTTCTTGTATTTTGGTCTGACATAATTGTCACGGTCTGCGGCGGCAAGCGCCGCATTTACCTGACCACAAGCAGTCTGGCAGCAGCTTCCCCACTATGTGCCACTCTCCAGCCCTCCAGAAGTTCCAGCAAAGGTCTCCATTACAGCATGTGTGTTTGTGTCTGAGATTAGGCATCTGCTTCATTACATCTCTGGTGCATGGGCGTCGCCATCTTGCCTTCTGTCAGGTGATTACCAGTAACCAATCAGTTGCTCCTCTGCACACACATGATTCCTCCAGCCAATCTATGCACTTTGTGGGCTATTTAAACTCTGTGCACAGTCCATGATGTGCCCAGATAAACTTGGTCTTCTAGGAACAACACGGTCATTCAAGGCCAAAAGCAGTACTTAGTATCTGTGGCAAGTATATCAACAGGTCTGTGAGTAAATGCATGTGACTTGGCTATACAGACAGTACAAACGCTGCAACAATATTACAATTGCCATACATTAGGATAAATAAACAGGCAGCAGAAAGCAGTACTTAGTATCTGTGGCAAGTATATCAACAGGTCTGTGAGTAAATGCATGTGACTTGGCTATACAGACAGTACAAACGCTGCAACAATATTACAATTGCCATACATTAGGATAAATAAACAGGCAGCAGAAAGCGATACTTAGTATTTGTCAAAGTCTGTGGCAGCAAGCGTCGCACTTACCTGACCCCAAGCAGTCTGGCAGCAGCTTACCCACAATGTGCCACTCTCCAGCCCTCTAGAGGTTCCTGCAGAGGTCTCCTTTACAGCATGTGTGTTTGTGTCTGGGATTAGGCATCTGCTTCATTACATCTCTGGTGCATGGGCGTCGCCATCTTGCCTCCTGTCAGGTGATTCCCAGTAACCACTCAGTTGCTCCTCTGCACACACATGATTCCTCCAGCCAATCTGTGCACGGGGCGGGCTATTTAAACTCT
Organism: Limnodynastes dumerilii; assembly: GCA_011038615.1. Taxonomy (NCBI): domain Eukaryota; kingdom Metazoa; phylum Chordata; class Amphibia; order Anura; family Limnodynastidae; genus Limnodynastes; species Limnodynastes dumerilii. The sequence continues at coordinate 25,271 of WWET01001418.1, read as the reverse complement.
GAGCATAGTCCATGCTGTGCCCAGATCAACTTGGTCTTCCTGAGCAAAAGCTATCCTGATACAGTTATCCTGAGCTACAGCTAATCCTGATCCAGTTAAACTACAGCTAATCCTGATCCAGCTAAACTATAGCCTTGCTGTCCGGTCCGGGCCAGCAACCTTGTCAAGTCCGGTCCAGTAACCTTGTCAAGTCCAGTCCTGCCGTCCTGGTCCGCTGTCCTAGGTCCTTTTCTGGTTCCAGTTGGCGTGGGCCTCGCAGTCCAGTCCAGTCCAGCAGCCTTGCGGTCCAGTCCGTTTCTGCACGCCAGGCTGGCGCAACTCATCACGCCAGTCTGGCGCAAGTCTTCACTCAAGTCCGGTACTGTCTTCACTGCAGTCCTGATCCAGTCTGTTTCTGATCCTGACCCAGCTTCCCAGTTACCCTGTTATCAAGCTACTCAGCTATCCAGCTATCCTGAACTTTGCACTCAAGTCCGGCATAGTTCGGCCACCAATCTTCTACCCTCTGGACATTCACCCCTCACCCTAGTCCGGCTTATCCTGGCCACTCTATTCCACTACCTTTTGGACATTCCTACATCTGACTCAAGCCGGTATTGTCCTGCAAACTATTATCATTTATTCCGTATCTTGTGCAACTATCCTTATTAAAAGTCACTTAATTTTACTTCACTCCTGCTCGTCTGTCGTTTCCATGGAAACCCGGGACAGGTCCCACACAACCTTGCAGTTCGTAACAATAATCACTTGTGGTGTCTGGCGATACTCGGATAATGGTCACGCTATGGACAACGTTAGGCGCAAATTCAATCGGGCCATCAAAATCCTGCTCTTAAAGCATGGTGGCCAGGCTATAGCTCACCCAGAGTTCAAACTTGATAGGACCCATTTGTATAGGTCTGACGGAGTCCATCTATCAGCGGTAGGGATGGATTTCTTTATTAAAAGATGTTTTTGAGGCTTTAGTTTGATGTGGCGGGACTGGAGCATGAGTTCCGTTCAGTGGCGGGTGCATTTAGCAAGTTTTATTATTGTGTTTCAGCGCCACGGTGGCGCCCAAATGGTAACTGTTTTGCGGAAGGCCGTTTAGCTTAGCGATCCCTAAGGTTCGGCTTTGGTTTAATTTGTGGTCAGTTTGTGCTTGCTAATTGCTGTTTAGCCCCATCAAATTTAAAGCTTACCCCCTTTAATCAATCTCGGCCATTCAAATTAATAAATAATTAAATAACCCCCTTTATCTCAACCAATAAACTATATGTTTAATTTCACCCCTAATTCCGTGTCGTGTCAATTTATTTCTAGGCAGGGGCTGTGGTGTGCCCTAGCACAGGCATCAACCATGGGTAGTTTAATCATTTTTATTTATTTTTTGATGGCAAAAAGAGGGTTATATTTTTATTAATGGCCTGTATCTAAACCTCCGCTAAAGGGACGTTTCCCAATCGCTAAGATCAGAACACCGGAATTGGATCCCCACTGCCACTGCGCTTAGAGCTCAAGTGGGATAGAAATTCTGTAAATGGTACAAGATGTCTAAAACACACATAAAATGCTATATATAAAATGTTTATGTATATTATATGATATTATATGTAATTCTGTTTTATTCATGTTATGCATTTATATTTTCTATTGATTGGAAAGCTAATTTAAAGCAAAATATACTTAAATAATTAAAAATTCCTAGTTGAACCTTACTCATTATATATATTTAATTTAAAAACATTAAAAAAAAACTTTGCCAACAGAGAAAGTTCTCCACAATAAATAATCCAGAACAGTTAAATAGATTGCCAATACAACATGGCACCTATGGCAGCCACAGTTAAAACTACGATGGTTAACCTAAAGGCTTAAAAATCCACTAGTGTGGATAAAGAATAAAGAAAAGATCTTAACATTGAATTTCATATTTTAACTCTTCCCAAAGTACCCTAATATGTCTCTGACTTCCTCCAGTGTTTAACCATATGACATCCTAATCCCACTTGCCACAAAAATACTCCCACATCCACTCACACCTCCCAAAGCCCTCAGTTTCCACATGTACTCAAATACCTTCCCACAAGTCACTCATACTTCTCTGCATTTCTACTCCGGCTTGCTTAATTTTGGACACTAGTGGCCAGATTTAAAAAGCTACGGGAATAGAAAAGTGCAGATTCTAGCTGACATTATCTAGTATGTAATAGGAAAGTGAAAGCTAGAATCTGGTTGGTTGCTAAAGGCAACATCTCCACGTTTCCTTTCCCACAGCTTAGTAAATGTGACCCTTAATGTTGGTCAAGAGAGAAAGTGACTGTGGCATTGCACATCTGTGTGTGGAGATGAGTAGGATTTTGCTAGGTTAAGGGCATAGCTTGCAAAGCACTTTTATTTCTTTCTATAGGCACAAACTTGGTACACATTCCTATTCTGTTATATAGTTCATTAGACTAGTTTTGTGAAGAGAATATTATTATTATCATTATTATTATTATTATTATTAGTGAAACATTTTATTTAAAAAATAGATTTAAGGGAGGAAAAATTTGATATTTGATATTTCTGTGTGATCTGTAAGATAACATCAGGTCAAAAAAACCACAGCTAGTTTACAGAATCATACTGAGTATTTGTCATCAGCTGTTTGACTAGTCACAAGGTGTGAATTACATTTTTCCAATCATAACATCATGTGGTAATATAGGAAATATAGCTATTTTAGGTTATAGTCCATAAATAAATATAATACAATCCCTAAACATGAAGCTGTACTTCCTCATGCACTGCAAATTAAAGTGACACTAGTACTACAATGTCTCCAAAATAGGAATATCAATAAAACTTTATAACTATTAATAAGATGATGAAGATAAGACTGACAATGATTTTGTCATAGGGCCCCTCATATTATATTATAAGTGCATTCTCTGCGCTGACTTCAAGGAATGTCATATATTCTTCCTATAACCCACAGTTTTGATGTCACAGCCCTTTTCAAGAGCCAATATTATGCTATATGATCCATTTATAGAGCATTGAGGGAGGCTTTTATTAGCCACTCCTGGTGGCTTGGTCATATGAGTCTGGCAATGCAAGGGTCAGTCTTAAGATTTCATGGCCCTTTGCGTGTTGGTCCACATATGTTGGCCTTCAGCACTGGACGCTAAAATAGCCCCGCCGACTGACACTTTTGTCCTCAGAGGGAGCTTTGAATGCTGCACTGTGCTTTTCTGCTGTGTTAGGGGGCACCGAAAGACCACAGAACAGCAGCAATCCAGCATCCAAGTGCAGCATAAGTGAATCTGAGTTATAAATTATACTTAAAAGTGGGTCTTGCAAATGTGTATTGACTCATTAGTAATTTACATATTTTATTGAATAAAAAAATCCTAAAATTAAATCCTGTGATATTTTATCTGTCGAGCTATTTCAAAATACTGAAATTTTAAATATTTTTAAAGTCATTGATTTCATTTGTAACATGCAGGTTAAGAAAATAAAAACTGAAACATGTTGCTTGCAATGTACAGTACATACTGCTTGAGTTCTAATTTTAGGTGTTTCTCTATTTAAAATTGTGTGTCTGAAATCTCAGTACAAGTTGGACACACTACATAGTGTACTTTACTTGGACAGTATAAACAAATATAGTGCCAAGGGATTGAAAGGCTCTTTAATATGTGAAGCACGGTGGCTCAGTGAGTAGCACTTGTGCCCAGGGCCGATCTGGGACTAACAATCAGCCCTGGAAGCTGAAGCAGACAGGTCCACCTGATGTAAGGTTCTGACTACTTTTACAGCCACTCTGGTTACTAAGTGATACAGACATTCAGCAAATTACACACAGGAGCTTACGGCAAGCCATAGCACTCGTAAGTGCCATTAGGCACCTAAACATGGGGGCAAGACATGGGAGGGAACTGGACACTTTGGTTTGGTTTAACGCTAAGCCACACCTATGGTTTTAACAGTTATGTGTGAATCGGGTCCTATAATAGTACACACTGTAGATAGGTAAAGACTCATATCTACACACATTAAGCAATACAGATATAAAAATAAGTTCAGCTACCTTTACTGATTCTTTTCTTTTTTTCTTTTTTTTTCCATTGTCTGGCAGAGGACACAAAATTGTAACTCATATGCCCCCCATTCTATCACATATATTTATCTATCTATAGTCATACATAGTCATTTATCTACATATCTCTCTCTATAAATTTATAACTGTTCATTATTATATAGACATATATGTCTATCTGGATAGATAGGTAGATAGATAGATAGATAGATAGATAGATAGATAGATAGATAGATAGATAGA
>WWET01001418.1:2169-20063 GCA_011038615.1 Limnodynastes dumerilii | reverse complement strand
GCGAATAAACAAGCACGCCCCTAACACTCCCATAGTAAAGTACCTGCTTACGGCGGCTATACCCTACACTGGGTACGACCGTCGGCCGTACGAATTTTCGCACATAATACGCTGAGCGTACGGGCTTAGCACGCCCATACTGTACAATTTAAATGGCTATCCCCGCCTCCCTGTTGTAAAACGAGCGCCCAGCCGACCGTCGTACTGAACGCACGCCCCTCGAGCGAAAAATTCGCACACCATACGACCGCTATACGCTCATGTCGTCCAGCCGACCGGAAGCTGTCATACTGGGCATGCGCAGTGCAAATTTTTTCACGAATTTTCGCTTACGATGAGCGTACGCTCGCTTGCGGTCGTAGCTCTGGATCAGGCCCGAAGCCCTGCTATGTAAGGCCACAGAGGTGATCGTAATAGTTAGGGTAGGAATCTGGAAACGTAAGTGTCCAGATTTCCGCCCGCCAGTGGGGAGTGCACAGGGCGTGCACTCCCTGCTACGATGACGGCCGTACAGACCTTGGGCGGTCATAAGGCACCCATAGGTCTGGATCAGGTCTATACAGTACACACATGTAATTATATAAAGTCATATATGCACACACACACACACGTAATAATATAAAGCCATACACACACACACACACACATATGTAATTATAGAAATCATATATGCTACACATATGTAATTAGAGAAAGCCATATATCTACACAAAAACACATATGTAGTTATATAAAGTTATATATTTACACACAAATATGTAATTTTAGAAAGCCATATATCTACACAGACACACATATGTAGTTATATAAAGCTATATATCTACACACATACACACACATAATTATAAAAAGCCATATATGCACACACACTCACACATGCAATTATATAAAGTCATACAGTATATGTACACACACTTTTGTAATATAGAAAGCCATATATCTACACACACACTCATATATGTAGTTATATAAAGCTATATATGTACACATATAGACATATAGACACAGAGGTATATATAGATATATATCTACACTCATACATAACATACTTGCATTACACGCACTCATAATTCAGCTTACAGTATATCACTTACACACACTTCTTTCCTTTTTAGCAGAGAGCTGAGCCAACTGCAGGAAGTGGAGGCGGTGCATAGCAGCAGCAGCGAATGAGAGAGTAGCACAATGACATCAGCTACTCCCTCATTGGTTGATGATCAGGAACCAGGAAGAGGCTTTTAAAAACCTCTCTTTGGAGCTTCTAACATAGATGTAATGATGCTGAAAGATGCTGAGAGAATCTTATCTGCTAGTTACTGGATCTCTTCAGTAATACTGGATACCAGCCCTCCACAGAAATGCCAGATGGTCATTCTGGCCCTGCTTGTTTCTCATAGTGCTGAGGTCACAAGTTCAATTCCCAAACTAGTCCTTATCTGTGTTCTCCCTGTGTCTGCTTGCGTTTTCTCAGGGTGATCCGTTTTTTTCTCACATGCCAAAAACATAGTTAATTGGCTGCTAACTAAATTAACCCTAGAGTGTGTATTTTGTCTTAGGGACCTTAGTAAATAGCTCCAATAGGGTGAGGGACTGATATGAATGTCTAACGTTTTCGGTAAAGCACTGTGGACATTTTTGCCAATATTTAAATAAGCATAAATAATAACACAACTGAATGGTGTTGATTAATGAAAGCTTTGATGTTTTGTTCTATGATATTTATAACTGTGGAATATGAGGCACATCATACTCTATTTAAGCCATTGTAGATATCCAAGGTGCATTCTACACCTTAGGTCCTTAGGAAACTTGGGAAAATTTAGGAAAATAGTGCCCATTCTTATGCCTGTATGGCTTTGAAATATGTCTTTGTTAAGGAAATCAAATTATCACATAATTTGGGGATGCATAAACGTGCAGATAATTATACAATGTTAAATCAACGATAATGTGTTTTTCAAATTTAGGACTGGCAGACTGACAGATTGTGAACGTTTTCTGTACGCTGCGTACTACCAGCATGGCTCTGGATCCTCAAAATCCTGGCTTCTGAGCAGGTAGACTTTCTGTCATCACGGCAAGAAGAGGTGGGTTGTGTATGTTAGAGATGCATGGAGGTGGAAAATATGTTAATTGTAACATAAGAGCTTGGTTAAGCCCTTACATACAATCTTCATTTTAAAGTCTTGGTGGCGTAAGTCACATGTGTGCCAGGGGAGTGGTTTCTCCTTGCACACACAGCAGATGTGCATGGCGATTTGGCAATGCAACTCCTTAGTGCCACCACCGGCTGCTCTTTCTTAGGACATCAGCATGCAGTTAGCAAGAGCAGGAAGCCATCCATAAGCAGAGATAAGTAAAAATGAAAGCTAAATTTAAGAGTGGTTGGGAGAGAGCTTTAATATAGTGTATATAGAATCCTATTATGGAGGAGGAATAATTGTAGCCCAAATAAGAAGGAATAAAAAGCTTTCTTTAGACTCTAAAACCCATAATAAATCTCATTATTTCACCTTGTGTTGAAATTACCCCTCCCATAATAGGTGTGTATATGCACATAAAAACAGCTCTCTATGATAAAGAACCCTATGGTGCAAATTTACATTCTTATTATGGAAGATAATTGCAGCACAATTAAGAAGAAATAAAGAGCTTTATTATGAAGCATATAGGACCGGATTCACACTTAAGTGTGAGATCTGTAGATGCGGATATGCATGAATCCAAACCCACCTGTCCGGTCCCCTTCCTTGTCCCGCCCCTGTTTTAGGTGCCTAATGGCACTTATGAGTGCTATAGGCAACCTTAAGTCCCCTTGTATATTTCCCCTTATTATATCTCCTGGCATATAGAACTCAGTTCTGTGCAGTAGAAGATCTGTATGCGGAGTGGCACTTTATTTCCGTTAGCCTAATCCCCGCCAAACAAGCATGTAAATTATGCGTTAGGCGTGGCAATAAGCAGTTCCGCACAGAACTGAGTATGGACGGATGCAGATCCATGCAGAGAAGTAAAGATTGTTTTTTGTACACGTAAGTAATATAAGTTATGTAAGTCATGCGGAGAAGTTAAGGTAGGTTTCTGGACACGTATGTTATGCGGAAAAGTTAAGGTAGGTTTCTGGACACATATGTCATGCGGAGAAGTTAAGGTAGGTTTCTGGACACGTATGTCATGCGAAGAAGTTAAGGTAAGGTTCTGGACACGTATGTCATGCGGAGAAGTTAAGGTAGGTTTCTGGACACGTATGTCATGCGGAGACGTTAAGGTAGGTTTCTGGACACGTATGTCATGCGGAGACGTTAAGGTAAGGTTCTGGACACGTAAACATCATATAAATGTTTTGCTCAATAAATAAAAATCTCTTATTTATCCAAAGTAGGGCGGTATGCAGCAAATTTAGCGACCTGGGCGGAAAGGTGTTTGAGACACACGTGTGCCCCAGCTAAGCTGAGTAATATGCCGATGGCATATAAGGAGCAGGGACCTTCTCATATGCCGTTAGGGAGAGGAGAGGAGCTGCTATGAAGCTGATCTACCCTACTACAGCAGATGGGTCCTCTGAGGAGTGTTGATGAGAGAGCATAGCCAGGAGAGGAGTGGACAGCTGAGTTCTTGCTGAGGATGTTGCCTGTCGAACTGCAGCTTGCAAAACTTTACTCTGCCTGGAAGCTGTAACACACCGGAAACGGGCACAGAATCGAAAATAGAAGGGATCTGCTTCAAAAACTATATACAGAGTACTATGTTCAGAGTTTCTCATGTAAAAAATGATCAGACCAGTTAATCTCTGCCCACCCCTCTACTTCTGCTCTGGACTGGGGCACCGGTCGCACCACCCTAGTTACTGCCCTGATCCTAAGGTATATTTTACATTTAGATCATCTATCCCTTCCCAAATGCTTAGCAGCAGTTGTACATTCTGTAACATGATAGGAGTCATATTGTTGCACAGGTTGATAAATAATCCATATTAAAGTCCCTGGCCCGGATTCACAACCGCGGACGTATGTATTACACATACGTCCGCAATTTACTGATAATAGCTACTACGCATGCGGAGTAACAATTTTACGTAATTTACGTATAGTTTTGTTACGTAGATTACCTATATGCGGTCTTTTAGATCACATATACGCAATCTACGTAACAAAACAATGCATGGATTACGTAAAATATTTACTAAGCATGCAAAGTAGCTATTATCGGGAAATTGCGGACGTATGTGTAATACGTTCACAGTTGTGAATCCGAGCCCCCTATCCTAAATGCCGAACTATCACTCATAGATTCTGAAATTTATCACTCTAGATGTATAAATACCCAGAAAATAATAGCATTATTTCATTAAAAATGACAGATGTAAATATTAAACAGGAGAAACACAAAAATTTTATTTTTTTCAAGTTTAAGCTAAACTTTTTTTTTTGTAATGCTTCTAAACCAGTGACAGTCTACATGGGATGCAGTTCAAGGTCTGCATCAGATGGCTTCAACAGTTTGAAGGACTGCATTTTACATTAGTAGTAAGTTCAAACAAAACATTTAATCAAAGGCATAGACATCTATATGTTAACACATTACCAGTGGACACCTTGTAGTTCTGAAGGTTTCTTGTTGCCTTAGGACCATTACTGGTCTATGTAAATTCACATTACTGTTTAAAAAAACTACTGTTTTTCTATGTCTAGTCTAGTAAAACTAACCTTACATACCTGACTGTAAAACAGTGTTACTCATCATTAGTTCATCTAGAATAACTTCCTTGCAGTGAATCGAGACAGGTAAATGCAATAACCGCAATGTAATCTCAGAAAAGCATAATCAAATCACTGTTTAGACTTCCTACATATTGCTAAATAGTATGCATCTGAATGAAACTAGTTAATTATACAGTAGTGTTATTGCAGAAGTCTTTGCGTTCTGTTGACTAAAATACCACAAAACCAAAGGGAAGTGTGGGTGAGTGTGGGCAGGTTAGGTGGTCAGAAACCTCTTTATGTCACAACCCAAGCCTGTTTGTGATTGGCTGCTTATGTCTGGAGACACAGTTTAAATTCTGTGAGCTCTGGGTTAGTCCACAGCAAAACATTGCTTCTGCTTGTCACACAATCCATTACTGAACTTTGGAGAAGAGATCCTACTGCTTTGCAGGCTCATCTGATTTTCAGACAAGTTAAGGTACTGCATTTGTTTCATTCTATTTATTTATTCTAATTATTCTAATTATTGTGTGCCAAGGCCATAGACTATGCATANATTTTTCATAATGGTATATTTTTATTTGTTAGATAACAAATTGAAAATGAAATCTGCTGTGATCCTCATTTGCCTCATTGGCATGGCCTATGCATTGCCCGTAAGTAGATCTACCTTTTTTTAACCCTGCAGATCACAGAAGCATAATGCTGAATCATAATGTGTGTTGCTGAGTCATTGGAGCTTCTTGCATGTACATTTTTGTGATATATCAGTTTTTAAAGCCATACCCTTAATATGAGTGATATGTAAGGTCTTTCTTAATGCTATAGTAATGTTGTAAAATGAAATATAATTACAGAGAAAGCTAGAGAATTCATATTCCTCAGTACGGGCCTTTAGTATGGTTACCATTTTAGAATGTTTGTCAGATGGCACAATGGTTATGTATACCTCACTTGTATTGGTTATGTTCACCGCTACAAAAATCGCATTTTTGACATATAGACAGCCAACAGCTAATTAGAAAACTTTTTTAATGAATGGGTAAGTATCCTGAAATATTTTTCTGCAACTTACCCATTCATTACGCTGACAGCTTTCCGACACTATGGGGAGACTTAGTGTTAGGCTGCGGGGAGGGGTTGGAGCCAAGAAGGGAAAATTTAGGGTTAGACTGTGGGGAGGGAACGGATCAGAGAAGAGGAGACTCAGGGTTAGACTGCGGGGGAGGGGTCGGATAAAAAAAGGGAAAGGTTAGAGTAAGGCTGCAGGGAAGAGAGTCTAAGGGTCAGTTTGCAGGGAAGGGAGGGTTAGGATAAAGGAAGGGAAGGGTTAGGTAAGGATTAGCATAAGGGTTGGGGTTGGGAAAAAACTCACCTGTTGGGGCTGGGGATCCCTTCTGGGAATCTTCGCTTACCTGTCTCCAGTGGGAAAGACACAGTCGTTTGCGTTCCCTCATCGAAACGTAGAATCCCTCATAGAAAAAGGACCCTGCTGCAAAAGAGCAGGGAAACAAACCCCACTTGTATATATTCATTTAATTATCCAAATTTAAAAAGTACACCCAGCTGATATGTTATTCATGCTCCACATTTGTGGCATTAAGTGTACACCCTGTTATGGAAGCAGAGATAGTTTTCATATGTTCAATTTAGCATTTAGCTCATATGATATGTATTATTATATAACATACTATTTTTTAAATGTGGGATTTGGAAAGAGAGATTGATATATGGAATTTTGTTTCTTATCTTCATTTTTAGGTCACAAGTTCGTCTTCCGAGGTTAGTGTGACATAATTACATCGTTTTTGGCTGAAAAATCTTTGCGTTTTTATCATTGTTTTCTAAGTCTTCTTATTCTCTCTCTATCTTTACTGTCATATTAAAAGTCAAATATATGAATACAATTTATAATCATTATTTACTATTTAAGTCTAACCTTATAGAACTAAATTGTATATGGGCTTGTTTTATTCATTATAATTTCTTTTTTTTTTTGTTTAAGGATTCTCCCTCAAGTGAGAGCCACAGTAAATCTGAATCAGATTCACATTCAGACTCCTCATCAGAGGAAGTCAGCATTTCCCCCCCTGTCAGTGATGCCACCCCAAGTCAGGATAACGTCAATGAAGAATATGTAGCAAGAGGTGACAGCCTGCGCCGCAAACGTTCTGTAGGAAAGGTAAAGCGCTAGAGATTAAATCTTAAAGCATTGTCCTGTGGAACAAGGTGTCAAGTCTTGCAAAGTTATTGTATATTTTTTTACTATATTTTTCTGATCCATTAAATACTAATTTATAAGTTCCTAAATAATATTTACTGCAGATGCAGATGATGCCATTGTAATATCGTGTACACAGAATATAAAACTGAATGTCAGTATGTTTTTTGCCTATAGAATTTTTTTCAACATAATATAGTAAAGATTGCATTGTAAAGAATCTTATTGATGGTTCATTAGTCAGACTCTAGATCCTTTAATGCAGTATTTTATTTGTTTGTTACATTATGATGCCAACTTTACTGATCCTTTACCTAGGATCTCAACAGTTTCTGTTTAAGGCTTCCTAAACTTACTTCCTAAATGTTTATTAATTAAGCTGCCAATCATTTTTACCTCACCCATACCCTGTCCAACACTAAATCCAGATTGCAATTTAATTCTCTTAAATAAGACAAACTCTTTAAATCTGCAGTTGAGATTGATAATGATGGGCCGGATCCGGGATTTCGTGCTGGAGAGAGAGTCCTTTCTTTGTCAGACACTCCTGGACGTATTGTACATACGTCCATAAGTTACCGAGAAAAGCTACTACGCATGCGTTGTAACTATTTTACGTAATCTACGTAATCTTCATTATGTATGCGGTCTTAAAGACCGCATGCGTAGTAGCTAAACTCAGTAATTTATGGATGGATGTACAATATGTCCGGGAGTGTGAATCTGGGCCAGGATCTCTTCCTTTAACTTCAGCACTGTCCTCCCATAAAATGGGGACAATGCAGGAGTCTGAATAGTATAGAGGCACATAGTACACACATACACATCTGCACACTTCTACTTTCCCACATAGCGGAATTACTTTACACATCCCGCCTCCTCCCACACTGCCATTAAAAATGCACCCAGGATGGAACTCTTGTGGCGCATGTGCAGAGTGCGTTTTCCAAATCTAGTAATTAGAAAACACTACCTTTTTAAGGTCTGGATCTGGTCCAATGTCATTATATACTGTAAATCTTTGCTTAATATAAAAAAATAATAATAATAATAATAATAATAAAAGTTGCATTGCTGCGGAGCTTCTTTTGATATCTTTCGCTATAGCTGTGATGTTGATTTCATTGTAAAGTAGCTGTGCAGAATTATTCAATGCTGTATATTTTTACACAGGATACAACTTCAAGTGAAAGCCACAGTGCAGATTCTCATTCAGATTCTCATTCAGACTCTTCATCAGAAGAAGTCCGCACTGCCCCTACTACTGATGGCACAACCATTAGTCAGAAGAGAGGTGATAGTTTGCGCAAAAGACGTGCCGCTAAAGAGGTAACATCCCAAACAGTGGACTATTTATATTTTTGCAGTTGCGTGATAGTATAATCTTCTAATTGTAATGTTAATTAATTAATCTCAGGGAAGATGACATTGAACAAGACTTACTGTACAGAGAATAGGGTCAGATCCAGACTTAAGTTCACCTAAAGTATGATCTCGTAGCGTATTTACACATTCCTAAGTATTATGCACTCCCCCGGGCACTCTCCTCGGACGCATGTAATTTACCTGATTTACGAGTTCCAAACCCTATCTTAACTTTTCCTTGCCTAAATACGGTCGTACGTATTGGTCAAAATGACGCTCACGTACTTAACTCTGGATCTGGCCCATAAATATTAGTCTAAAATATATTCCTCATTGGTAGATAATAAAGCATTATTATTCACAACAAGAATTCAAGAAATTATTTATTATACAAATAAGGAAAGAAAAGCAAATAAGAAGGGAATGGGTCCAGATTTACTCAAAGGGGGCGTTTTCTGACTACTAGTTTCATCCCCTCGTACAATCCACAGTTCCAAACCACCCCTATTTTACAGTGTGGAAACCTTAAGGTAGGGTCTAGCTAGCGTAACTCCGTACAAGTGACATAAGTGGTCGCCCTTCGCCCATACAGATTTTAATATGTGGCAAGTTCCATATTATGTATTAGATTTTAAGATGTTGCAGGGATCTGGCATTTGGCAGAGCTCTGACCACACTGATATCAGGGGTCTGGGTCCATTCTCCGGAATGTTATGCCAGCATTATAATGTCAGTATGTACATTGACTCTCAGATCTAACTGTACATAGGGCAAAGACTAAAGTCATATCTGTATATTTATAAGAGGTCATAAGATCCATGCAAATGCAAAGTGTCAGCTAGTGTTAACTAGCCTCATTAGCATTAAATGAAGAACCAATTAACCTAGTGCTTCCTATGTGGAGGATGTTACATTAAAGGCTTGTATATTTTTCCTTTGCCCATCTTGCACCTTATTATTAATGATATATGATTATTAATATTTATATCAACAGTACACAAACAGCCTTTTCACTCCATCACATACAATATATAGCAGTTCATTATTTTTGCTCAAACTATTAACAAAAAATCAATAACATCAAGATTCAAAATATATATTTTATCAATTAAAAAGCTTCATAATAAAAGTTAATTCATGAAATAATTGCATTTCCTTTTATTATAAATGAGTTTTGTGTTTGTTGAACAGAATGCACATAGCAGCTCCTCCCAGCAAACTGATGAGAGTGTGACCACAGAGAGCACTAGCAGACAGTCCATCCCATCTGAGAGCTCCGAGGAAGATAGCGATGAGCGCAGCACTAAGCAGAACCTACTGCAAGGCATCCAGGGAGCCACAGTGGTGCCAGACACATCTGAAGAGAGCTCAGAGGAGAGAACTATGAATACACCTGTATTCCAGCCCTGAATATGACAGCCTAAATTCATTAACTTCTATCATATCTATATGTGTGAATGGTTTATTGTGTCTGCTCATCCTTGGGTTTATACATACATTTGGGCCAACAGCTGGCATGCCTTTCCCTAAGCATTGCTTGCTAGGAACACTAGTAAACAGCATGAACAAAGCATCTACTATTTCAATTTCAATAGTGATAATGATACTTTCTGTAACATCAATTTGCCTCAGTTTCAAAGGTGGCATGAATTTAAGACATGGCATCAAACCTCCCTGTATAAAGCCTTTAGCTGCTATAGAAACTTCAATGGAGATCTGTGGTGTTCATCAAAATGGGTTAAGCATAAGCTTATTTGTTTAGAAATGTAATGAAATGGCATAATATTAAAGTAAATATCATATTTTGACATTTCAATCTGTATTAGATTAGGCGCTGTGAAGAGTGCCAATGCCTAGTATGCATATCGTATAGGTTTACACTGCCTGGAATTACCTTTGTGCCATTTCCACATCTCCAGAATATGTGTGACTGACCTGACATAATGCTTTAATACTGTACTGCAATAATAACTTATGGATCTGAATGTTTAATGTAATTGCTGCTGATGTTTACTAAACATTTTATTTAGTGACTACTTCCACAACACTAGGGACATGTATGCAATCTCCAGTTTCTGGTGCAGTGCAGATACACAAATCTTTCTACTGCATGCATTAATACTTGATTGTATAGAAATAATCTACATATATGTTTCACATTCCTTTCCTAACACTATCACTATAATCTCCTATTTGTAAGTATCACAATGTTGTTACTTTACATTGGTGGTTAATAAATATCCAAACTAAATTATTCTTGTCTGAGTCTAATTGAAAAATTCTTTTGGCCATGACTAAGTAGCCATATCCTGAATATTAAGACTGTGAGCTCAGGTAATGTGTGGTTTTATTACAGCATTAAATGAGAGGTGATGTTTTATATCAAACAACTTATAGGTAGGGATGATGTGCAATATATATCCACCTTGTGTAGAGATCAGGCCCGCCATCAGGGGGGGAAAGCCAGGACTACTGTCCCGGGCCCGCAGCTGATGGGGGCCCGCCATCATTTCAGGGCCAATGCACAGGGAAAAATGTCCCTCTCTCTCTGGTAGAGATGAGGTATATGCCTAATTTAAAGGTAAAGCATATAATCTTAATGTAATGTATGGATATCCCCAGATGAGGGGGATATATATCACCTAATTTAGGAATAATCTATAACCACCCAAGATTTTGAGGTAATGCATATATACAGCCACCTTAAAAGTAATGTATATGTACACCAAATTTATATAAGTATACCAAACTTATTAAATATTATATACATATAACCAGTGCAGAGGGAATGTATATGTACAATCCAAATGTGGTGGTGATGCATATGTCCAGCCAACTATGTGCAAAATAATTAGCTGTAATAGCTGGTATCCAACAGCACGCCTTCCTCTGCCTGCAGTTACACCTTTTGGAATCTCACCTTATTTTTTGTCTCTGAAGTTAAACTTCAAAGCCAAGCAGTAAATTCCTATATACTCCTGTATCACTTACCAAGTGATCAGCAACCAACATAGGTTAGAAGTGGCTGGCTTCTAGTCCTGTGTATAGTTTGCAGGGTAAAAAAATAAAAAAGATTACTTTAGATTGTCACTTACAGGGCCGGCCCTAGCTATAGGCAGTATAGGTGAGTCGCCTATAGTGGCATCTTGTCTGGGGGGGGGGTCCCCAGGGCAGAAAAGGAAACCCAGCACATTTGTAGAAGCTCCTCCCCTTTGTAAAGAGTGGTTCTGATCTTCAGTCAGCTGCCTGCTCAGGCACCATTGCACTTCCACTGTGACCCTCTAATAGCAGAGATGATTTTCTGCTAGGGGGCACCAATCAAATCTTGCCTAGGGCACCAAATGGGCTAGGGCTCGCCCTGGTCACTTAATTCATTATTTAAGAGACAATCGAAGCATCTGTTGGTTGCCCCAGTGTTGGTTTGTATATCATGATACTGTTAACACTGTAGTTTTTTCTTTTCACTGGTAGTGCTCTTTCATGGGGCTCTATTTATAGAGTTCATTTTGGAGTGATAGGGGCAGTTTTCAATAGAAAACTGCCCTTATCGCTTCAAAATGTCCTTTCTCATATTTAAAAACCCTGCATCGCCAGTGGAAACTATCGTTTCCATGACGATGCAGGACTCCTTCTCCTGCTATCACGGGCCCGTTCATGTGAACGGGCTCCCCCTGTACCGCATATTTACACAGCGGTGAAGGGGTGGTGAAGCGGAGTTTCTAACTCCGCTCACCATGAAATTCTAATGCCAGCTCAGGCTGGCGTGAGGAGCTGTCCGCAGGGAGATCCCTGCGATGGACAGCTTAAGCCCACTCCCCTCTGTCCCTGATTGGACCAGAGAGGGGTGAGTGACAGGAATCAAACTGATTCCTGACTGCTTTTTTTTTTTTTTTTTTTTAGCGCTCGAACCACCAATGTTTCCCCCCTTTTATCCACTGAAGCACCAATGACAAGACGAGATTCAGAACCTATATAAAATGATTATATATACGGTATATATATATATATAATCATTTTATATAGGTTCTGAATCTCCTCTTGTCATTGGTGCTTCAGTGGATAAAAGGGGGAAACATTGATGGTTCAGGGGATCGCTAAAAATAAAAAAAAAAAAGCAGTCAGGAATCAGTTTGATTCCTGTCACTCACCCCTCTCTGGTCCAATCAGGGACAGAGGGGGGTGGGCTTAAGCTGTCCATCGCAGGGATCTCCCTGCGGACAGCTCCTAACGCCAGCCTGAGCTGGCGTTAGATTTTCATGGTGAGCGGAGTTAGAAACTCCGCTTCACCACCCCTTCACCGCTGTGTAAATATGCGGTACAGGGGGAGCCCGTTCACATGAACGGGCCCGTGATAGCAGGAGAAGGAGTCCTGCATCGTCATCGAAACGATAGTTTCCACTGGCGATGCAGGGTTTATAAATATGAGAAATGTCATTAGGGGAGTGAAGTGTCCAGGCTCGCTGCGATGATAAGCGAGCCTGGATCACTATCACTCCCCAGATTTATGCGGTGTCCATAAATAGAGCCCATGGTCTGATCCAGAGGTGAGCGAATAGTGAGCACAAACTGACAGCCGACAGAAGATGAACATTGAAGAGACAAACTGTAATGTGACTCTGATGTCTATGGTTTATGTACTTTAAGTTGTTAATTGGTACCTTATATTAATACAGTATTTTCTCTATATAGTATTTAATGTAAAGTTTTAGTTTCTTTGAATTGATTATTTTTTTGTGAACAATTTAGGAAATATTGAATGTAATTTTCTTTCAAGCTCAAATCCCTCACCTTCCACAACCTATTTTAGACCCTTGCATTAGGCTGTGACTCTGCAAATGCATAACAAATGGTCAGAAATCACTGCCGAAGTATGTATTAAATCATTTTTTTATTATAATTTTTTTCAAGTTTTTATAAAAAAAATGTAAATATTTATTTGAAATTATTTTGTGACCTTTACATTCCGACAGAGGAGCTTGTATTAACAAGAAACTCCATTACACTGTACTACCTTGCATTGGTGCAATGTATTTGTAAATGTAACCATCGACATAACTATAGGGAGTGCAATGTGTGCGATTGCTACTCACCTGTTTGATAAGCAGAGCTGTGGTCTGTCTTCACAACGCTGCTACAGAGGGTTACGGTGAGTTAATAGTCTATACACTAATCTGTCTGACTGAACACTGAGGAGCACCTACAGCGCTGTAGTTCCTCTCAGGTGGACCAGAGGTCAGACACTATGAGATTTGTAAGATAGATAGATAGATAGATAGATAGATAGACAGACAGACATGAGATAAATTAAGCCTGTAAGCTGCAATTGCTTGGATTGCAAGCAGCACATCTCACTTTCACAAACACATCTACGACACACATGCTACTTCAGCTCACACTATTTAAAGAGTTCCTCTTTATTTGCCTGGGATTACCAGCACCTGAGTCTGGACTTTATAAGACCTGCATATGGCATATTATTAACACATTAGCACTGGAACCAGTCTTTGCCATGCTAATTAGGCAAACTGGGTAACATAAAGATCCGTACATTCGCAGATCCAGAGTTAAACTTTAGGTAGGGGAGTGACAGGAGAGTTCACTCCCCTCTACCGTGCGTAATAACAGATCTCCGCGCATACGGAAAGCTTGCAGGTGTCTGAATACAGTCCATTGTCATTCATATAAAACATGACACTGGGACAGGACCAAACTTACAATGGTGAGGAGTTCTGAATTCAGCGTGAGCAGGGATATCAGATCCCCATTGTATCCATACTTCCTGTGACACATGGAAGACCATTCTCATGGCTGCACATAGTTCCATTACCCTGCCTTAAAACTTGTCATATTGCTATCATGTTGTTTTTACAGAGGTTCTACCAAAACTAAAGTGCGTATGTTTTGCTTGCTCTTTTGGATTAATAACAAGAGAACACAATTCTTTTCAAATATATAAAATGTGAGCAAGCGAAAATTTCAATGGAAAAGGGCTGCCAGGACAAAATAAGACCACTAAGTAAATGTAAAAGAAAAACAGGCTTTGTCTCAGCACATTCATAAATGAGGTTTAGTACACAATATACCTACAAAGTGTTTTCTAAGTCCCTAACTTGTGTTGCATTATGTGTACTGAGAATGTATGTGGTAAGATAATTCCTTGTAATTACAAGTAACATAAACAGGTTATGAGCTCCTTACCAAACAATATGTAACACAATGTGTCACAACATACATAAATACCTGATCCTCCCCGGTATTCTGCTGGTAAACTAGGAAACTTTATTAATGCATGTTTTGTATTATACCTCTTCTGGAATGGTCAGTTTGTGCTTTGGAACTTTTAGGTTCCTTGAGCCTGATCCAGACCTACGCAAATAATACGCCATTAGGCATAGTGTATTTACGCCAGCGTACTTACATAGCACCCCCCTAGGTCGTCCGTACCTATGCCGTCTTACGCCGACCAAAACCTACCCAAACTTTTCTGAGCGTAACCGCGGGCGTCCGTAGGCTCCATGTGTAGTTACAGTGCTTAGCACGCCCATACTGTACAATTTACATGCATCACCCCGCATCCGAAGTGTAATTACAGGTGTCCTATGGCTGGCATGCCCCTTAGTTCGTTGTAACGCTGTCGACCTTAGTCTCGTAAGCACGTTCAGAGTTTTGGTCATAACATCTGCTGCGCGCATGCACAGAACATGGAAAACAGCGTTTTTATGACTACACCAAGCGTAAAAACACAAGCAGGCGTAGGTCTGGATCAGGCCCATTGTCACTGAATATAATCACTCATGAACATATGTATGCATGGACACTTTCATTATGTAATCATATTGTTCAGAGCAGTGCTCGAAGTGGAAATTTAGAAGTGGGGCATGAAAATTTCAGCACCAGATGTGTCTTGAGTTTGGCAAAATAAACAGGTCAACAATGAGTAATCACATTGTGTACATGTCATGTGGGTCATGATTTCTACACTGAATGTGTCATGTTTAATTAAATGATCTGGTCACCGCTAGGGAAAAACAATAATCGCTTCCCCACAGGGCTGTTTCTAGGCGAGCCTTATTGTCTCCTCCTTCTGTTTGTCCAATCAACCTTATTGCCCCTCCTTTGTGTGCCCAGACAGCCTTATTGCACCTTCCTTCCATGTATCCAACCAGCCTTATTGTCCCCTCCTTCTGTGTCCAGCCAGCCTTATCACCCCTCTTTATTTGTGCCCAGTCAGCCTTGTTGTCCCCACCTTCTGTTTGTCCAAACAGTCTTATTGCCCCCTCTTTGTGTCCAGCCAGTCTTATAGCCCCCTCTTTATGTTTGTCCACCCAGCTTTATAGCCCCTAATCCTGTGTCCAGTCAGCCATATTGACCCCCATTTTATTTGTGTCCAGTCAGCCTAATTGTCCCCTCCTTCTGTTTGTCCATCAAACCTTATTGCCCCTCCTTTTGAGTTCCCAGCCAGACTTATTGCACCTTCCTTCTGTGTGTCCAACCAGCCTTATTGCCCCTTCCTGCTGTGTGTTCAGGCAACCTTATTGCCCCTCCTTCTATTTTCCAACCAACCTTATTGCCCCCCCCTTTGTGTGTCCAGCTAGCCTTATCGCCCCCCCCCTCTTTAATTGTGTCCAGTCAGTGTTTTTGTCCCCTCTATGTTTGTCCAACCAGTCTTTTTCCCTCTCTTTGGGCCTGATCCAGCGCTACGAAAAATTCGCACGACGGGCGAATGCGAAAATACGCTCGTCGTATCAACCTACACGCCCCTAGCACTCCCATAGTAAAGTCCCTGCTTACGGCGGCTATACCCTACACTGGGTACGACCGTCGGCCGTACGAAAATTCGCAGAAAATACGCTGCGAAAATACGCTTAGCACGCCCATACTGTACAATTTAAATGGCTATCCCCGCCTCCCTGTAGTAAAACGGGCGCCCAGCCGACCATCGTAAAAAAAATACGCCCAGCGAGCGAAAAATACGCTAACGATACGCCCGCTATTCGCTCATGACGCTCGGGCGACCGGAACCTGTCATACTGGGCATGCGCATTGCGAATTTTTTGCCGAAAATTCGCATACGATGAGCGTACGCTCGCTTGCGAGCGTTGCTCTGGATCAGGCCCTTTATGAGTGACCCCCCCAGCCTTATTGCCCCACCTGTGTCCAGACAGCCTTATAGCCCACACGTTATGAGTGTCCACCCAGCCTTATTGCCCTTCCTGTGTCCAGCCAGCCTTATTGACCCCCACTTTATTTGTGTTCATCCAGAATTATTGCCCCTCTATATGTGTCCATTCAGCCTTATTGCCCCTTTCAAGTCCAGCTTCCCACACTTTCCAAATCCACACTGAGTAAAAATACAGCTGCTCACATAATCTTAAAATTCTATGAGCAGCTGTATTCTTACTCAGAGCCAACTCACAGAAGTGCCAGTATGCCATACCGCCGTATACCGGCCCACTTCGAGCACTGGTACAGAGTCCTTGAACTATCTAATAGCCACAGGCCAATCCTATAATGAACAATACAAGGCCATGACCATATGACCTGAATAATTGCATAAGTGCGATTTCCTCAACTGGCCAAGCATTATGTCAATTGCTGGTAATATAACATAGTGTATAGTCAGCTTAAGCTGCATGCACCTGTGTATACACACTTCCACAATAAAGTACTTAGCTTTTGCATCACCTTTTTTATTTATTTATTTTTTAGCTATGGTCTTACAGTGAATTTATATATATATCAGATAATGGGCCTGATCCAGAACAACGCTTCGGAGCGAATTTGCGCGTGGCAGAGACGTAAAATCGCTGTTTTGTACGCACTGTGCATGCGCACCATAGAAAATACGCACATTAACGTAGCGTAATTGTGAACGTATGGGCCATTCACGTATGTGTCACGTAAATACTTACGTGTGGGCGTGCCAATTTTACGTTACAACAAAATACGTCTGAAATACGTGAAGTAGGCGGGGGGTTGTATTTAAAGTGTACAGTATGGGCGTGCTTAGCTGCGTAAATTCGTCTAGCCCATACGTACGTGTGCGTATGACTACGGTTACGTTGGAAAAAGTTAAGGTAGGGTTTGGAAAGCGTATCTTGACAAAATAGGTACGTGCAAGGGGTGTGCTGAGGGGACTGTAACGAATTTACGCGCACGAAAATACGCTACGCGAATAAACGTACGGGAAACGTAGTTCTGGATCTACCCCAATATTTGTAGGACCCTTAATATGATCCCATTACTATACTGTATATGGATTCTGTGGCCAATCCAGACTTCTGACATTTGCTCATTTTCTGCGCATTTCTGTGTGATATAACCACTTTTCCACACTATGCATGTCTAAAAGTAAATCTGTGCTATTAGGAATACATTTAAATCCATTCAGGCTTAAGACCAATGGGGTAGATCCAGAACTACATTTGCAATACGTTTCCTCGCGTAGCGTATTTACGCGTGCGTACCTTCTATACACTCCCCTTGTCAGACCCCTTGAATGTACGTATTTTGACCAAGATACGCTTTCCAAACCCTACCTTAACTTTTGGCAACGTAACCGATGTGATCCGCTCACGTACGTATGGGCAACACGTGTTTACGCA
>WWET01001417.1:351633-375916 GCA_011038615.1 Limnodynastes dumerilii | reverse complement strand
TATCTATCTCATATCTATCTATCTCATATCTATCTATCTATCTATCTATCTATCTATCTATCTATCTATCTATCTATCTATCTATCCTGTTTTGTTAACCATATCTTATTAATATTTGCGGTTTGTTTGATCTATGAATAAGTGAATGTGAAGCTGTGTACTGTATATAATTGGGATAAATCACTGTATATGAATTGTTATTCCGGGGTGACAGAGCAGTAGGTGAAGGGTCTGGACCCATCGCTCAGCAGCAATGTTCCTCTTGGGTGTTACATTTCTGTGCCGTCCAATCACTGCTCATTTTCTTTGCCAGGTGCAGACTCACCTTGAAAACCCTACAAAATACCACCTCCAGCAAGCTCAGAAACAGCAGGTGCAGCAGTACCTGACAACAGCCAAGCACCACAGCAAAGCCCTGAGCCTGCCCTGTGCAAACCAGCATGGAGAGCACATTATGCCACCAGCTCCAGGGAACAGCGCCCCCAACAGTCCAATGGCCATGCTGACGCTCAGCACCTGTGAGAAAGAGGTGACTATAGCATCCGCCCCTCCTCATTCTCTCACTACATTTCAACACACTCTTCAAGTTTTTCTGTTTTTTAAATAATAATAATAATAATTTTTATTTTTATTATCCTAATTTTGCTGCTTTACCTTTACAATGTTTTTTTAAAAATTTTCTTTAATTTATTTATTTCTTTTTAAATCATCGGAACGCTGCGAAACTTATTTATATAACGGGAAATGTAAAAGTATCTAAATGCTGAATCATGTTTTACATTTTAAAAAAATATTTGTTTTATTACATTGATAATTTAAAATGACCGATTCCAGTCTTAAGAAATCAGTAATTAAATAATTTGTTAATAAACTCTAAATTAAATGGTAGATAGAATACCAAAGCATTAAAGACGTTTTATTTGTTTTGCTATGTTAGGTGTAAATGTCAAATATATATTTTAGTACTTAATTTGATCAGTAACAACTTTTATTAGAGGAGAAAGTTTAGAATAGTTCTGTAGTTTAATAATGTACATATACATCTATCTATCTATCTATCTATCATCTATCTATCTATCTATCTATCTATCTATCTATCTATCTCATATCTATCTATCTATCTATCTATCTATCTATCTATCTATCTATCTATCTATCTATCTATCTATCTTATACCTATCTATGTGTCTGTCTATCAGAAATTAATTTGGTTTCTGTCTATGTTATAGATGGACGATGTGATTGATGACATTATTAGCTTGGAATCGAGCTATAATGATGAGATTCTCATGATGGATCCTGCTATGCAGATGGCAAACACGGTACGGTCACAATAATCAGTCAATCAGACGTTATATTCTGTATTTAAAATAAAGTTTACTGGATGTTATAAGTTCACAATTTACTGGTTATTAAAGAGAGACAAAGTCTCCAGGTCCTGCATTGCTCCTGTCTTATACTATATATATATATATACTACACTGTGCTTTCTATTATGTGACATTGTATCACGGGGGGATTATAGAGGAATATTTATACTGTGTATATATATACTACACTGTGCTTTCTATTATGTGACACTGTGACATTGTGTCAGGTGACTGTCTCCCGGCCCTGTACACTGTATCATGGGGAGATTATAGGTGAGGAATATTTATACTGTATATATATATATACACTGTGCTTTCTATATTATGTGACACTGTATCACGGGGGGATTATAGGTGAGGAATATTTATACTGTATATATATATACTACACTGTGCTTTCTATATTATGTGACACTGTATCACGGGGGGATTATAGGTGAGGGATATTTATACTCTTTGATTTGGATGTTTAGACATAAATGTCTGATCCAGATTGGAAGAATCAGCAAATAAGGAATAATAAGGAATAATAAGGAATAAAGGAATAAAGGAATAAATCTGCTGAGCTGCAGCCAGTAGAAAATGTGCAATTAGGATGAGCTGAGACGGGATATGTTTGAGGCTGTGTGTAAATTAGGGGATTTATTTTTATGTGTCCCCCTCTCCTCCAGGCCCCGTAGCCGCACCCCTGTAGTTACGCCCCAGACTGACTCCTGGTTCCCTGGAAATTGGCACGCTCCAGTGAAATGTCACACTGACTATTGTGATCCCGGCTCAACCCCCCAAACCCTTAGATTCCGTCTGAACCAGTAACAATGGATCCTGATCTAAGAACAATAACACATCTGTACAGAACGGATTTATGTGCCCTTTGCGTGGACAGACCTCCCGCGTTCCGCTCATGGGCGGTTTGCGCATTTTCTGGATACATAATGCAGAGTGTTACTTAAGGGTTCAGCTGCCCCCCCTGCGTGACTTCAGTGATCCTCCCGCCATCGAGGCCGCTACTGCACGGAATTCAGCATTGATAGTAGGCATTTGTGCGTATACGCAGGGGGATGGACGGGTATTTAAGCACTGGACGTGTATTAACTCTGTCATTCCTAGATCAGGATCTGGCCAGCGACTGACCCTGTAACTTCCACCTAATGTGTCTTGAACCCTAAACCACTGCTCATAAGCCCTAATCTGATTTTTCGGCCTCAGTTAAAGTCTGATATTCTCTTATTTATGTCCTTCTGCTACTGGGTGTTTCTGGTTGACAATCGCTGTGACAGTGATCTAAGCTGTGTGATCATTGGTGGGCAGCATAGTGCCCCCTCTCCCCTCACCATGATAGTGACAATATACCGATCAGCCATAGTCAGGTTATTGTGTATTGTGTATTGGAGCCTTCCCCCTCTCTGCTCTCTGCTTATATTAGAACAGATTAAGGATTTATTTTTTTCAGGTAAAGACGCCGGATCCTTCCTCCCGATGTGAGTTTTCATCACTTTTCTTCACCATGAAAAATACATTGTGACATAGTCTCCATTAACCCCTTAATGATTTACCCCATCACAAAGTCTTCGTTTCTCCTGTGGTGCATGCCCGTTCTAACACGTGTGTTTGTCTCATTTGCAGTTGCCGGTGTCAGCTAATCTGATAGACATTTATGGAAATCAAGGTATGGCTGCTTCAGGGTTTAACATCAGTAATTCTTGCCCTGCTAAACTTCCCAATATCAAAAGGGAGCTTACAGGTAAATGTTTTAAATATTAGAGAGGTTGAGATGACAGATTACGCTCCTTTATATCTAGATTGCAAACTAATATATTGCAACTGGACATCTCACTCATAGGGTTAGAAAGTGCTCTTGTGTTGAAAACACTGAGGATTAAGGGGCTGATTCAGAGTTGCACTTACACCTTTGTTTAGGTGCAAGCTTTTAGCTCAGCTTTACCATATTGCAAATCAAGGGGTGCTAATTAATCTTAAATATTTTGCATTCAGGGAAAGTACATTACTTTTGCACATAGAACTCAAATACTGCAGAGCTTCATGTTTAATTTTATAAAATAGATCTCAACTAAGAAACTTCACCTCTCAAATATAATTCTGCTTTCACAATGTAAATTTGCCTCCCCTTGCATTCCAACATGGTATTGCTCAGGTCCACACTTGCACCTAAAAAAAGGTATAAGTGCAGCTCCGAATCAGCCCCTAAGACTGTAAGGTGCAATGCTGGGGTCCTGCCACAAGGGGGACCAGGATGGTTTGTTGCAAATGATTAAAGAAGAATGTAATGCAAATAATGAGGCTGCTTCTATTCCCAATCTGTCCTCTCTTATCTCTGCCCCATTGCAAAATACTCTGCGAGACGCTGATAAATTCATGCCATTTTACCCATGTTCATTGCTGCTACAGTGGTCGGTAATCAGAGCAATGACATTAAATGATTGTTACCACATTATAGGGCTGAAAGCTGGATGCCATGCACTGCACATGAGCACTACAGACTGATAGGAGACTTATGTACTCAGTGTCCGTACGTCTCCTATTGTTCTTAGTTCGGGTCTGGCCCCGTGTCAGGGGTGAAAATGAACTTTATGTGTCAGAGATTTCTTATCGCTCCTTCATCCTGCGCAGCTCCTCACAACTCTACTTCCATCCACACATTTCAGACTTGTGCCCCTCCATCTCCCTTACATTTAAACCCCACGGGGACCCTGGAGGGGTGACACGAATGACATCAGCAATCCCATATTACTGGGAAGAGAGTATTAAGTAATGGGGGCATCAGACGCTGGGAGGTTCTCCATTGGCTCAGGATTCTGGGAGTGCTGCGGGATGTTAGGAGTCTCCCGTAGTGTCCAGATGATATTGATTTATTTCGCTTGTGCTGAATCAGACGTATAGTGTGTGTGCATTGTGTGTGTGCATTGTGTGTGTGCATTGTGTGTGTGCATTGTGTGTGTGCATTGTGTGTGTGCATTGTGTGTGTGCATTGTGTGTGTGCATTGTGTGTGTGCATTGTGTGTGTGCATTGTGTGTGTGCATTGTGTGTGTGCATTGTGTGTGTGCATTGCGTGTGTGCATTGCGTGTGTGCATTGTGTGTGTGCATTGTGTGTGTGCATTGTGTGCACCGTGACTCCGTCATAAGCACAATAATGTCTTCACTGAAGGGTGGTGGATAAGTGAAGCCACCTCCTATGACGGGTGGTGGAGGGCTACATATTGCACAATGTAAACATGCTTGAGATAACTAGAAGGCAAATGGAGGGTAAATAGGGTCTGGGGTCAGTGTATATATTATATATTGGGCAGAGTGGATGGGCCGTGTGGCTCTTATCTGCCCTCACGTTCTATGTCTCTATGTCACTTTCTAGGCCTTTAGTTCTCACAGCGTATTGTTGTAGGTCTGGATCAGGCCCTTTGTGTCTTTCTATGTCTCTTTATCACATTCTTTGTTTTCATGTAATTTTTATACTTCCTTGTCACTTTCTATGTCACTTTCTATGTCCCTTTCTATGTCTCTATGCCACTTTTTATGTCTCTATGTCCCTTTCTATGTTTTAATGTCACTTTCTATGTCTCTATGTCACTTTCTATGTCACTTTCTATGTCTCTATGTCACTTTCTATGTCTCTATGTCACTTTCTATGTCTCTATGTTACTTTCTATGTCTCTATGTCACTTTCTATGTCTCTATGTCACTTTCTATGTCTCTATGTCACTTTCTATGTCTCTATGTCCCTTTCTATGTTTTCATATCACTTTCTATGTTTCATCTCTCTTTCTATGTCTCTGTGTCACTTTCTATATCTCTCTGTCACATTCTATGTTTTTATGTCACTTTCTATGTTTCATGGTCGCTTTCTATTTTTCATCTCTCTTTCTATGTGTCTGTGTCACTTTCTATGTTTTTATGTCACTTTCTATGTTTTTATGTAGTTTTCTATGTTTCCATGACACTTCCTGTGTCTCTGTCACTTGCTATGTTTCTATGTCCCTTTTTATGTTTCCATATCACTTTCTATGTCTCTGTGTCACTTTCTATGTCTCTATGTTACTTTCTATGTCTCTATGTTACTTTCTATGTTTTCATGTCACTTTCTATATTTCCATGTCACTTTCTATGTCTCTGTCACTTTCTATGTCTCTATGTTACTTTCTATGTCTCTATGTTACTTTCTATGTCTCTATGTCACTTTCTATGTTTTCATGTCACTTTCTATATTTCCATGTCACTTTCTATGTCTCTGTCACTTTCTATGTCTCTGTGTCACTTTCTATATTTCCATGTCACTTTCTATGTCTCTGTCACTTTCTATGTTTCTGTGTCACTTTCTATGTTCTTATGTCACTTTTTATGTTTTCATGTCACTTTCTATGTCTCTCTGTCACTTTCTATGTTTCTATGTCACTTTCTATGTTTCCATATCACTTTCTATGTTGTCATGTCACTTTCTATGTTTCCATGTCACTTTCTATGTTTCCATGTCACTTTCTATGTCTCTGTGTCACTTTCTGAGTGTCTATGTCCCTTTTTATGTTTCCATGTCACTTTCTATGTTTCCATGTCACTTTCTATGTCTCTGTGTCACTTTCTGTGTGTCCATGTCACTTTCTGTGCCTGTCAATGATCTGAGTGATGTTGCATGTCCTTATCTGTGTTGTTGGTAACTGTGATACAGTAGTTACTTTTCCAAAGTGAACTGGTTAATGCGCCTTAATAAAACTTTAATGGATGTAGAGCGCCATCTAGTGGGTAAATAGAAGATAACTTCACCTTCAAAAATCCAACTTTGAGGGAAATTTCATTGGCAGAAGAATTCTGCTGCTTTCTGCCATTATCTGAGTTTACGAGGAAATATTCAGCTGTGTTGTAGGAACATACGTTATGTTCCAAAGGAATTAGTCTCTTAATGGATTCCCCTCATTGTCTGACAAGGAACCAGTGACGTCAGAAATTCCTCCTTACTAATAATTCACAAAACTATTTAAGTGGTAATTAGAGCTATGTGTGTAATGTCCCCAGATATAAAGCATGTTTGGCACTGTGTGATGTTACCATGTGTTGCTTGATGGGGTCATTATGTGTTAATGCTCTCACGGCACTAATGTTGTTGGATGTTAATATATTTATACTTAACGTGACGTTATTTTTTTTCAGAGTCCGAAGCGAGGGCGCTGGCTAAGGAAAGACAAAAGAAAGATAATCACAATCTCAGTACGTTCCTCTGCTTGTGTGTCAGTAATTAGCTTGTTTGTTAGTATTACCATTTATTATATAAGTAGCTGTGACCTCGCTATGTATGAGCTACTGGATTCCTAGGCTCTATAGATAGGCGTCCAATCTACAACTCTTGCAAATGGAAAATGCCAGCAGTCAGGGGCCGGAGACCGCAGTCAGGGGCCGGAGACCCCCCCTTCAATCCCCCCCCCCCTGCAGTCCTGCATCATCTCTCCAAATGTTTCCAATCTGAGATTGGTTGACAGCACTCTGATTGGTGGATAACTCTGGCCATTAACCAATCAGCATGCTGGCAGCCCTTTACTGTCTAGCTGGGGGCTGGTTGAGATTTGTTCCCATCCAGACTTTCGGACATCTGGATATTGCTGGATATGACTGCAATGGCTATAACAAGTCAGGCCGTGTATGTAGTGTGTCCAGTGCTAACGGATCCCTCAGAATCTTTTTCTCTGGGATCCAATTCCTGAAACCTCGGGTTCCTTCCCCATCTCATTATTTCTGTTTGTTCTTCAGTAATGGATGTGAATAGGTGACCCTGTAATACGCAGTGTGACCCGGTGTGACCCTGTAAGACGCAGTGTGACCCGGTGTGACCCTGTAAGACGCAGTGTGACCCGGTGTGACCCTGTAAGATGCAGTGTGACCCATTGTGACCCTGTAAGATGCAGTGTGACCCGGTGTGACCCTGTAAGACGCAGTGTGACCCTGTAATACGCAGTGTGACCCGGTGTGACCCTGTAATACGCAGTGTGACCCATTGTGACCCTGTAAGACGCAGTGTGACCCATTGTGACCCTGTAAGACGCAGTGTGATCCATTGTGACCCTGTAAGACGCAGTGTGACCCGGTGTGACCCTGTAATACGCAGTGTGACCCATTGTGACCCTGTAAGACGCAGTGTGACCCATTGTGACCCTGTAAGACGCAGTGTGACCCATTGTGACCCTGTAAGACGCAGTGTGACCCATTGTGACCCTGTAAGACGCAGTGTGACCCATTGTGACCCTGTAAGACGCAGTGTGACCCATTGTGACCCTGTAAGACGCAGTGTGACCCATTGTGACCCTGTAAGACGCAGTGTGACCCATTGTGACCCTGTAAGACGCAGTGTGACCCATTGTGACCCTGTAAGACGCAGTGTGACCCATTGTGACCCTGTAAGACGCAGTGTGACCCATTGTGACCCTGTAAGACGCAGTGTGACCCATTGTGACCCTGTAAGACGCAGTGTGACCCATTGTGACCCTGTAAGACGCAGTGTGACCCATTGTGACCCTGTAAGACGCAGTGTGACCCATTGTGACCCTGTAAGACGCAGTGTGACCCATTGTGACCCTGTAAGACGCAGTGTGACCCATTGTGACCCTGTAAGACGCAGTGTGACCCATTGTGACCCTGTAAGACGCAGTGTGACCCATTGTGACCCTGTAAGACGCAGTGTGACCCATTGTGACCCTGTAAGACGCAGTGTGACCCATTGTGACCCTGTAAGACGCAGTGTGACCCATTGTGACCCTGTAAGACGCAGTGTGACCCATTGTGACCCTGTAAGACGCAGTGTGACCCATTGTGACCCTGTAAGACGCAGTGTGACCCATTGTGACCCTGTAAGACGCAGTGTGACCCATTGTGACCCTGTAAGACGCAGTGTGACCCATTGTGACCCTGTAAGACGCAGTGTGACCCATTGTGACCCTGTAAGACGCAGTGTGACCCATTGTGACCCTGTAAGACGCAGTGTGACCCATTGTGACCCTGTAAGACGCAGTGTGACCCATTGTGACCCTGTAAGACGCAGTGTGACCCATTGTGACCCTGTAAGACGCAGTGTGACCCATTGTGACCCTGTAAGACGCAGTGTGACCCATTGTGACCCTGTAAGACGCAGTGTGACCCATTGTGACCCTGTAAGACGCAGTGTGACCCATTGTGACCCTGTAAGACGCAGTGTGACCCATTGTGACCCTGTAAGACGCAGTGTGACCCATTGTGACCCTGTAAGACGCAGTGTGACCCATTGTGACCCTGTAAGACGCAGTGTGACCCATTGTGACCCTGTAAGACGCAGTGTGACCCATTGTGACCCTGTAAGACGCAGTGTGACCCATTGTGACCCTGTAAGACGCAGTGTGACCCATTGTGACCCTGTAAGACGCAGTGTGACCCATTGTGACCCTGTAAGACGCAGTGTGACCCATTGTGACCCTGTAAGACGCAGTGTGACCCATTGTGACCCTGTAAGACGCAGTGTGACCCATTGTGACCCTGTAAGACGCAGTGTGACCCATTGTGACCCTGTAAGACGCAGTGTGACCCATTGTGACCCTGTAAGACGCAGTGTGACCCATTGTGACCCTGTAAGACGCAGTGTGACCCATTGTGACCCTGTAAGACGCAGTGTGACCCATTGTGACCCTGTAAGACGCAGTGTGACCCATTGTGACCCTGTAAGACGCAGTGTGACCCATTGTGACCCTGTAAGACGCAGTGTGACCCATTGTGACCCTGTAAGACGCAGTGTGACCCATTGTGACCCTGTAAGACGCAGTGTGACCCATTGTGACCCTGTAAGACGCAGTGTGACCCATTGTGACCCTGTAAGACGCAGTGTGACCCATTGTGACCCTGTAAGACGCAGTGTGACCCATTGTGACCCTGTAAGACGCAGTGTGACCCATTGTGACCCTGTAAGACGCAGTGTGACCCATTGTGACCCTGTAAGACGCAGTGTGACCCATTGTGACCCTGTAAGACGCAGTGTGACCCATTGTGACCCTGTAAGACGCAGTGTGACCCATTGTGACCCTGTAAGACGCAGTGTGACCCATTGTGACCCTGTAAGACGCAGTGTGACCCATTGTGACCCTGTAAGACGCAGTGTGACCCATTGTGACCCTGTAAGACGCAGTGTGACCCATTGTGACCCTGTAAGACGCAGTGTGACCCATTGTGACCCTGTAAGACGCAGTGTGACCCATTGTGACCCTGTAAGACGCAGTGTGACCCATTGTGACCCTGTAAGACGCAGTGTGACCCATTGTGACCCTGTAAGACGCAGTGTGACCCATTGTGACCCTGTAAGACGCAGTGTGACCCATTGTGACCCTGTAAGACGCAGTGTGACCCATTGTGACCCTGTAAGACGCAGTGTGACCCATTGTGACCCTGTAAGACGCAGTGTGACCCATTGTGACCCTGTAAGACGCAGTGTGACCCATTGTGACCCTGTAAGACGCAGTGTGACCCATTGTGACCCTGTAAGACGCAGTGTGACCCATTGTGACCCTGTAAGACGCAGTGTGACCCATTGTGACCCTGTAAGACGCAGTGTGACCCATTGTGACCCTGTAAGACGCAGTGTGACCCATTGTGACCCTGTAAGACGCAGTGTGACCCATTGTGACCCTGTAAGACGCAGTGTGACCCATTGTGACCCTGTAAGACGCAGTGTGACCCATTGTGACCCTGTAAGACGCAGTGTGACCCATTGTGACCCTGTAAGACGCAGTGTGACCCATTGTGACCCTGTAAGACGCAGTGTGACCCATTGTGACCCTGTAAGACGCAGTGTGACCCATTGTGACCCTGTAAGACGCAGTGTGACCCATTGTGACCCTGTAAGACGCAGTGTGACCCATTGTGACCCTGTAAGACGCAGTGTGACCCATTGTGACCCTGTAAGACGCAGTGTGACCCATTGTGACCCTGTAAGACGCAGTGTGACCCATTGTGACCCTGTAAGACGCAGTGTGACCCATTGTGACCCTGTAAGACGCAGTGTGACCCATTGTGACCCTGTAAGACGCAGTGTGACCCATTGTGACCCTGTAAGACGCAGTGTGACCCATTGTGACCCTGTAAGACGCAGTGTGACCCATTGTGACCCTGTAAGACGCAGTGTGACCCATTGTGACCCTGTAAGACGCAGTGTGACCCATTGTGACCCTGTAAGACGCAGTGTGACCCATTGTGACCCTGTAAGACGCAGTGTGACCCATTGTGACCCTGTAAGACGCAGTGTGACCCATTGTGACCCTGTAAGACGCAGTGTGACCCATTGTGACCCTGTAAGACGCAGTGTGACCCATTGTGACCCTGTAAGACGCAGTGTGACCCATTGTGACCCTGTAAGACGCAGTGTGACCCATTGTGACCCTGTAAGACGCAGTGTGACCCATTGTGACCCTGTAAGACGCAGTGTGACCCATTGTGACCCTGTAAGACGCAGTGTGACCCATTGTGACCCTGTAAGACGCAGTGTGACCCATTGTGACCCTGTAAGACGCAGTGTGACCCATTGTGACCCTGTAAGACGCAGTGTGACCCATTGTGACCCTGTAAGACGCAGTGTGACCCATTGTGACCCTGTAAGACGCAGTGTGACCCATTGTGACCCTGTAAGACGCAGTGTGACCCATTGTGACCCTGTAAGACGCAGTGTGACCCATTGTGACCCTGTAAGACGCAGTGTGACCCATTGTGACCCTGTAAGACGCAGTGTGACCCATTGTGACCCTGTAAGACGCAGTGTGACCCATTGTGACCCTGTAAGACGCAGTGTGACCCATTGTGACCCTGTAAGACGCAGTGTGACCCATTGTGACCCTGTAAGACGCAGTGTGACCCATTGTGACCCTGTAAGACGCAGTGTGACCCATTGTGACCCTGTAAGACGCAGTGTGACCCATTGTGACCCTGTAAGACGCAGTGTGACCCATTGTGACCCTGTAAGACGCAGTGTGACCCATTGTGACCCTGTAAGACGCAGTGTGACCCATTGTGACCCTGTAAGACGCAGTGTGACCCATTGTGACCCTGTAAGACGCAGTGTGACCCATTGTGACCCTGTAAGACGCAGTGTGACCCATTGTGACCCTGTAAGACGCAGTGTGACCCATTGTGACCCTGTAAGACGCAGTGTGACCCATTGTGACCCTGTAAGACGCAGTGTGACCCATTGTGACCCTGTAAGACGCAGTGTGACCCATTGTGACCCTGTAAGACGCAGTGTGACCCATTGTGACCCTGTAAGACGCAGTGTGACCCATTGTGACCCTGTAAGACGCAGTGTGACCCATTGTGACCCTGTAAGACGCAGTGTGACCCATTGTGACCCTGTAAGACGCAGTGTGACCCATTGTGACCCTGTAAGACGCAGTGTGACCCATTGTGACCCTGTAAGACGCAGTGTGACCCATTGTGACCCTGTAAGACGCAGTGTGACCCATTGTGACCCTGTAAGACGCAGTGTGACCCATTGTGACCCTGTAAGACGCAGTGTGACCCATTGTGACCCTGTAAGACGCAGTGTGACCCATTGTGACCCTGTAAGACGCAGTGTGACCCATTGTGACCCTGTAAGACGCAGTGTGACCCATTGTGACCCTGTAAGACGCAGTGTGACCCATTGTGACCCTGTAAGACGCAGTGTGACCCATTGTGACCCTGTAAGACGCAGTGTGACCCATTGTGACCCTGTAAGACGCAGTGTGACCCATTGTGACCCTGTAAGACGCAGTGTGACCCATTGTGACCCTGTAAGACGCAGTGTGACCCATTGTGACCCTGTAAGACGCAGTGTGACCCATTGTGACCCTGTAAGACGCAGTGTGACCCATTGTGACCCTGTAAGACGCAGTGTGACCCATTGTGACCCTGTAAGACGCAGTGTGACCCATTGTGACCCTGTAAGACGCAGTGTGACCCATTGTGACCCTGTAAGACGCAGTGTGACCCATTGTGACCCTGTAAGACGCAGTGTGACCCATTGTGACCCTGTAAGACGCAGTGTGACCCATTGTGACCCTGTAAGACGCAGTGTGACCCATTGTGACCCTGTAAGACGCAGTGTGACCCATTGTGACCCTGTAAGACGCAGTGTGACCCATTGTGACCCTGTAAGACGCAGTGTGACCCATTGTGACCCTGTAAGACGCAGTGTGACCCATTGTGACCCTGTAAGACGCAGTGTGACCCATTGTGACCCTGTAAGACGCAGTGTGACCCATTGTGACCCTGTAAGACGCAGTGTGACCCATTGTGACCCTGTAAGACGCAGTGTGACCCATTGTGACCCTGTAAGACGCAGTGTGACCCATTGTGACCCTGTAAGACGCAGTGTGACCCATTGTGACCCTGTAAGACGCAGTGTGACCCATTGTGACCCTGTAAGACGCAGTGTGACCCATTGTGACCCTGTAAGACGCAGTGTGACCCATTGTGACCCTGTAAGACGCAGTGTGACCCATTGTGACCCTGTAAGACGCAGTGTGACCCATTGTGACCCTGTAAGACGCAGTGTGACCCATTGTGACCCTGTAAGACGCAGTGTGACCCATTGTGACCCTGTAAGACGCAGTGTGACCCATTGTGACCCTGTAAGACGCAGTGTGACCCATTGTGACCCTGTAAGACGCAGTGTGACCCATTGTGACCCTGTAAGACGCAGTGTGACCCATTGTGACCCTGTAAGACGCAGTGTGACCCATTGTGACCCTCGCCAATTTGGTGCCCTAGGCAAGATTTTGGCTGGTGTCCCCTAGCAGATAATCAACCTAGTGTTTATATGCGCACATAGAAAAACCCCCCAAACAAACACGGGCACAAGACATACAAGGACAGTATAAAGAGTATAAGAGATTTATAGCGACCTCTATTCTATATACACAACATATTACTGAGCCCCATCCATTACTCTGAACTCCGGCCTCTATAGAGAAAAGCAATATAAGTTTAGGTCCAAGCACTTTTCTGTTAAAACTGTATTTTACACATGAAATTTATCAAGAGAATGCAGAAGACTTTTATCAAATGCATATTATTATGATAATTAAAGAGCAAACTATTTACTGTGTATATGTATATTTATGTATATATGTGTATATATATATATATATATACAGGGCTGGAAGTGAGGGGGTATACAGGTGTCTGCCATACCGTCACCTCTCCCACAGATTTAATTGAAAAGCTATAAATCTCCATTCACTTCTATTATTTATATATTTTCATACCGCCGCTTCTAAATGTCCATACCGCCAGCCACTTCTATATTTCCACTTCGACCTCTGTATATATATATATATAAACAGTGCAGTGGGTGCACTTACAATAAAGATAATTATAACACCACCAAAATCAACACTTGCATTAAAAAAAACAAAAAAACAACAAAAAAACCCAGAACAAAACATTTATTCCTTCCAATACTCTAATAATTGATATATGGCAGATAATGCGAAGCAAATTTAGTCGTAACTCTTTATAATGTGGAAAACAAAAAACATTATTTTTTTTGCAGCAATACACATTGCACATTGGAATAAATGTTTGGTATGTGTAAGTGTGTTATATATATATATACTTCCCACATGATGCAGCATGAGGACATTTTCCATATAAAGGGCCCGATTCACAGATGCTACGCATGTATCACACCTAAGCTTTATGTCCCTCCCCCATGCCTAAAGGCACATAAGAATGCAATAGGGCTACCTTAAGTGTCTGTGCGTGTATTCTTACACATGCGTAGTACATACATTCTTACATATACGCACATAAGCAGCAGCTTCTTAGGTGAGAATCTGGTCCAAAGTCCGCAGTCACTGCATGAAGTAAAAAAAAAATACAAAAAGGTGCAAAAAAACCAAAAGAAACATAAAAATGATCAAAAAATAAATATATATAAAATATATAAGCAGCAAATCATAGCAGACGAGATGGAGGCAGACACAATCCTGGCTTCAAAATATAGCGCACAAACAATATTTAATTACAAGCACAGTGCATATTATAAGTGCCAAACCTGCTGATTATTTTCTTTTTCCCTGGAGGTTAAGTTCTGTCCAGTGTCCAGTCAGTCCACAGTCACCTGGCGTTCCCTGCACTGGAATCACGTGTCTGCTTGTTCCTCCCAGGCTGCAGCTCTTGAGATGACTTTATCTGACGTCATCCACTGTGACTCATCCCCTTGACAGACAGTGAGTCAGAGCCAATCAGTGTGCAGGGAGGAGGTTCAGTGTCTGTCTCTCCCCTGCAGCGTCTTGATAGGTCATTCTGAGTCACAGTGACTGAGAATGCCCTAATCAGCTCCGCGGGGGAGGGAGGATCTCAGCCTTTCAGTTAGCAGCGCCGGCGCTGCTTTCCTTCTGTCTGACACTCGCTGCTCGCCTCCACAGTAAGTCTGTAGGGTACACATTATAGTGATAGACAACAACCCAGACTTTCTGTCGCCCCCCTGGTGAGTTGCCGCCCTAGGCAACTCACCTATATTGCCTATAGGTAGGGCCGGCCCTGAGAGCAACAGACAAAGGTAATTAACTAGAAGCCAATCAGAGCTTAGATGATCTTCAATCTCTAGCCTATCAGGACACAGAACTAGACATGCCTTTAGTCAATAAACTTAATGGAAGATTGACTGGACCAGGAATGAGCACCCGCGGCAGTCCATCAAGCGCTGCCAGGAATCAGCTATATCTCTGCTGCTGCCCGGCTCTCAGGCTGCCTATTCTTGGACAAAATAAACTAGACGTCAATAAAAGTAGGTTGCCAAGACTAGACAATCAATAATTAACTCATTGATTCATTTACTGGACTAGGCCAACCTGTAGCCAATAAATATGATCAATAGTTCACTGGATTTAGACCCGTAGCCAATAAATAATGGATCTACACCAACCTGTAGCCAATAAATAATAGATAGTTGACTGGACTAATCTGTATCTAGTACTAGTATTAGAAGGTTGAATTAACTAGATCGGTGTTTCTCCACCTTGGGTCCAGATTCACAGATAAGAATGAATGAAGTTCGCTCGGATTCACAAAAATACGCACCTCATCGTCAAGGCAACTGTCATAACACTCCCATCGCTCCTACGGATTTTAGGTGACTTCCGCGTCCATAGGGCGACCGTAACTTTCCGAGCATATGTCTGTGCTTAAGAACATGCGTACTTAGCAAGCCGCGCCCTTAATGCTTCCCATGTAAATGCTTCCCCCGCCCACTCTTCTTATCTGCCTTCTTACAGAGGACTGGCCACGCCCATTCTTACTTATCCTCACTAAGGGCGGAGTTGACGTTCGTGCGTATTGGATTCCCTGCGTAACAGCTGGATCTCACGCGTAACTTTGTGTTCTGGGCACACGCAGTTTATCCGCTCCTAATAAATATGCGCGGAGAATCTTCTTCACAGTTAAGATGCTGCTGCTGCTATTGGCTGCGTATTTCTAAGAACAGATAAACTGCTCACTCCTGAAGAGCGATTCTCAACCCCCGCTCATAATAAGATAAGAAGGGGCGAAGAATTGCAAACTTATCTCTTCTTAACTGTGAACATGGCCCCTGGCCCTCAGAACCCCAGAATATCGAGTCTCCCTAGAACAAGGGCTATATTGAGCAGTTCCGGTGGATTAATGAAGACACCTGTGTTCTAGCAAGGAAACCGGGACAACATGGACGAGTAGGAGATAATAAACCAAACTGTGGCCAATCAGAGCAATGAGCCGTTCACCACAGCAAATACATAAATCAGACCTACAGAGCGACATACAGAGAGATGCCTGTCATGCGGTGATTACCTTCATAATATAAACTGTCATAAACTGTCACAGAGATCTCCTTCCTTTGTCACGCAGACTGTTTACCTATGGGACACAGCCTGCAATTTCAGACCAATTAATACTCATTTAAATTTATTTTACTTCCACTTTTTAACAGCTTTTTTAAAGTTATCAGTAGTCACCTTGATAATGAGCTGAAGTGCAATTATCTGCACTAAATAGATATAACATATACCGGTGCCTTGGGGCGACTGTGTTATGCAACGTTAATTTTAGCTCAGTGAAAAGATGTTCTGATAATGTGCTCTGACACGTCTCATCTCTCCCATGTTATTGTGCACTCCCTCACTGCAGCCTTTATGCTCATTCATCTTGATGTAGACTGATTATGATTTGGAACCCAACATCTTTATATTATCTGTGAATGCGGAAATTGTTAGGGAAAAAAACCAAAAAAACAGAAAGAGCAAACAATGGTTTCCGTAGATTTCCTGCATTCAGAACACGTGCTTACTGATTGGAGCATATTATTACCTAAGTGCAATGACATTGCAACCAGAGGGCAGCACTGAGCGTGCAGGTGGGCATCCCCTCTTAGTACACAGTATAGGTGCTTTCTTACTCGGCATATGCATCCAGACCCCTGTGCTCCCAGGAATCCTCTGAGGGATATGAGGTTGGAGATGTAGGAAGGAGATGTAGATATGAGGTTGGAGATTTAGGAAGGTGGTGTAATTGGATATGAGGTTGGAGATGTAGGAAGGAGATGTTGATATGAGGTTGGAGATGTAGGAAGGAGGTGTAATTGGATAAGAGGTTGGATATGTAGGAAGGTGGTGTAATTGAATATGAGGTTGGAGATGTAGGAAGGAGATGTTGATATGAGGTTGGAGATGTAGGAAGGTGGTGTAATTGGATATGAGGTTGGAGATGTAGGAAGGAGGTGTAATTGAATATGAGGTTGGGGATGTAGGAAGGAGGTGTAGATATGAGGTTGGAGATTTAGGAAGGAGATGTAGATATGAGGTTGGAGATATAGGAAGGAGATGTAGATATGAGGTTGGAGATGTAGGAAGGAGGTGTAAATATGAGGTTGGAGATGTAGGAAGGAGATATAGATATGAGGTTGGAGATGTAGCTATGAGGTTGGAGATGTAGGAAGGAGATGTAGATATGAGGTTGGAGATATAGGAAGGAGATGTAGATATGAGGTTGGAGATTTAGGAAGGAGGTGTAGATATGAGGTTGGAGATGTAGGAAGGAGATATAGATATGAGGTTGGAGATGTAGGATTGAGGTGTAAATATGACACAAAGATAGTTCTAGAAGTGCTTTTGGCATTTAGTAAACTGTTCAAGTAGAAGAAAATGCTGGTATCATGAACTCTGATCAGTCTGATATTTATTGACACTTATTTGCAGGTAACTATAGTAAATACTTGAAAGAAACTATTCAATGATCTTATTGTTTTCAGACAATTTGGCATGAAAACCAAGTTTTATTAACAGTTTACTTTGTACTATTTAGGAGCTGGAGATGCAAGCCAGAGCCCATGGACTTTCCATCATGCCCTCCACTGGCCTGTGTTCTACTGACCTGGTGAGTCGCGTCATTAAGCAAGAACCCATGTTGGACAGCTGCAACCAAGAACTTATGCAAAACCACCACAATCTCTCTGGCACAACCACCCTGGATCTCACCGACGGCACCATCACATTTAGCAACAACTTAAGGAACATTTCGGACTCTCCCACAGTCTACAGCATCCCTACAAAGATGGGCTCCAAACTGGAAGACATGTTCATGGACGATACTCTCTCTCCTAGAGTACACGATCAACTGCACTCGGTTTCTCCTGGGGCTTCCAAGGCAAACAGCCGACGGAGCAGCATCAGTATGGAAGAAAACGACCATCACTGTTAGCACTGGCTGAAGGCAATTTCTTATGGACTTTTATAAGGTGTATTATTTGGAGCAGTAGAATACTATAGAGTTTAGTTTCATAGACATTTCGCTGTGTTTCATCCGTAGCCCAGCACTTACGCTTTAGTTTTTTATTTTTAGAATTTTGTAAAGATATTTGTGTATATCTTGACTTGCTTTACCTCCGTTCACTAGAGATACAGTTTAATCCACTCACAGGCAAAGCCGATTGTAACGTCAGAGCTATTCGGTGGCCTTTGGCACTCCAGCTGTGGTGAAGCTACAAAGCTTGAAAGAACTTGTGGTTTCACATCTCTTGTGCCACGGGTTGCCTACAGATGATTTAAAGCAACAGCCATAGGCGTAGCCTATGTCTATGCGGATTGTTAATACAAACGTGGCTATGAATGTATACAAACCAAATATCTGATTGGAGAAGAGTAGTTTCCATAGAGCTGCCTTAATAATAGAGCTGGGGGGTTATTTAGGATATTGGTTTGCAAAGCACAGGTCATACTCTGGTGTTTACTACTAGATGTACAATAGTCATTGTCTAATCAGCGATCGTTTACCAGAAACGTTACAACCGGTAAAGACATTTCTAAGCAGTATTTGTCAGCGTTTCCCCTTGGTAAGAATAACTCAGGATTTACATTACGTGGTTTAATGTCCTATTCAGGTATAATCTCAGTGATCTGTAACAATCTAAACCAACGTGTTCCCAGGGATGCTTCCATATTGACCCACTGATGAATTGAAGAAACCCCTCTACATTTAAGTGTTAATCTCCAGCTCAGCAGTATATTTATACAAAGATTGGTAGATGTTTCATCTCTATCCTCCATTCTCCAGACTAATAACGTAACATTTTATTTAGGCCATAATTATCCATCCTTGGAGACTCCAGAATTTGGTTGATCATTAAGTGGGAATGAATCCAATAATAGTGAAGTCTTGAATTCCTTCTCTACTCGTGAAGGAGAGGGTGGTCTCAGAGGGTGGTCACAGATGATGGTCTCAGAGGGTGGTCTAAGAGGGTGGTCTCAGAGGATGGTCACAGAGGGTGGTCATAGAGGGTGGTCTCAGGGGTTGGTTTATTATGGCAGATGAACTTCCACGTATTTGTCAGTTTTCTATAACAGAGATTATGAAAGTGTCCATTTCTTTAAGAATTACAATACGATAATGCCAAGAACCAGTGGTGCAATGAATGTGGACCCCCAATGTCTGTATCAGACCAGGCGCCCAGCCAGACTAAAACGGTGTCAATGAGTCCTCTATAAATGCCCCATTCTCAGACTCATGTGGAGGAGCATTGGTGATATGAAGGCTGTAATAGTGGCGTGGAGATGATTTCTGGATATGTTTCTATAGTCTATGTTTGTACAGTGATAACTCCTGTAATAATCGGGGCCATATTGCACGTGTTCATGTGGATCGGAGAGCATGGTATTGAAGAGGAGCAGCTGCTTGGTCTTACTTGTTCCTGTATTATAATATGGAATAATGGCTTTATTGTGTATGGGGTTGCTGTAGTGTAGTCCCTTCCTTTACATTATCTACTAAGTTGCAGAGTTATCGATTTGTAATTTCTCTTCATTGAAATGATTAGATAGAGAAACAGATGAAATTCTGTTCAAATAATCAACATGATTCACTAAACATCCCAAAGATATTACATT
Source organism: Limnodynastes dumerilii (assembly GCA_011038615.1). Classification (NCBI taxonomy): domain Eukaryota; kingdom Metazoa; phylum Chordata; class Amphibia; order Anura; family Limnodynastidae; genus Limnodynastes; species Limnodynastes dumerilii. The sequence continues at coordinate 356,146 of WWET01001417.1, read as the reverse complement.
GATATTTGTATCCTTTGCAATGGAATTCAATGATATTTAAGGAAACAGCATCCCTATCTTTAAAGCATACACCTCATACACCTCTTGGATTAAATACATTTACCATAGTTACTTGTCTTGCTTTGTGGGCTGCTCATCGGACAGATTCCCCATAGACAGAAAGCAGAGAAACCTCTAGATAAATGCAGCAGCGTCTTCTAAAACTACACGTTTTTAATACTATTTTTTTAAAACGTTTTCATTGGATTTAATGTATTTGAGAGTGAACGGTTCACTTCTATTTCTCATTAGGAAATAATTCCAGCCAATTGCGCTCTTTTTCAAGATCTTTTTTTTTTCCTTGAAATATCTTCACATATATTTATCATCTGTAAATTTGGATTAAATTGTGGCTTTTTTTTATTTGTGTGATTATTTGACAAGTTTTGGAGTCAAAATGCATCACTGCAGCTTTCAGATTTTTTTCATCTATTTCATTTATATTTTCCACTGTTCTGTACAAATACACATTTCTTTGAGAATCATAATGTTAGGGAATATTTTGTATATTCATTTTTGGAAAAGCAGGAAAGAGTTTTTGGAACTAGTGCTTTTACAGTAGATCTTTAAGCAAAAACAAAAATTTAAAACTATTTATTTTTAAAAGTTAAACATGTTTGAAATTTGCTTTTTTAATGATTCAGTGGTTTTTTTGTGGCAATGTGAAAAATAAATTTATTTTATTCAATTTATCGCTGTCTTATCAGAAGTTGTTCTACTAATATATCTTCTGATAACTACTTAATGATTATATTATACAACTATGTTGTGAGGGTAGTTTTCGTGTATTATTGTATGTAGATCTATGCAACAATAGAAGTGAATTAGGCATAGTGCTAATGGGCTGTGTCATTTGTATTGAGGGACTGACCCAAAGTTTAATAAAATAAGATGAAATCAGGTGGAAAGTTACACCAGGGTAAAACCATGTCGGGTTTCAGGGGAGTCACATTTCATCTGTTATAAACAGTATTAGAGATGAGAGGTGATGTTTCCGAGCATAACAGTGTGATAGTAACGCTGGTCAGAATCTGTGCAATAAGCAAAAGCAAAGATATATCCCTGCACGCAAAGAATAACGGAGCGGATTCAAAGACGCATTTTTCCAGAGTCCGCAATTATACGCACGCACGTGTCCCCAAGTGTTATTCACATGTCAGTGCCTAAAGCATATATGTGTATATTCTACGTAACCAAGGTAACTAAAGTTACTACACATGCGCAGTTACACCGCACCTAAAAATAGGCACGTAACTCCACGTGAAAACGGATCTGTGAACACAACCCAACATTACATACTGTATGCTCCGGATAATCATCAGGGTTTTATCCAGGTGTAACTTTCCTCCTAATTTCCTCTTATGGTAACTCTGGATGTGGTTTCCGGTGAATATAATGGAGCCCATTGACTCTTTGAAGGTGTAGCAGCAATCTGGTTAGGTGGTAGTTCTTTGCATTCAGAATGAAGTGCCTTACATTACAGTCTATTTGCTTGGACGTGCACTGACTGAAGTGTATCTTAGTGAAGCCTCTTGGACTAGAAGAGTTCATTGTGAATCTAGGTGCCAAATGTTCTTGTCAAAGCAAATAAATGCTTCCGAGGTTTAGCTGATCCTTAACGTGTTACCTTCTGGTGCAATGATCGGGCAACCTCCTGTAGCTCAGTTTTAGTTTAAGGTTAAGGTTAGAGTGAAATATTCTCTTTGTTGCTTGCGGAGATTAACGCTCTCTCCTCCCGATCGATGGTTTATACGGCGATGGCTCCTGGATGGGAATACTGTAGGTGTCTTTGTGAGGAGTAGGTTGTGTTTTGTGAACGATGGCCTAGCTGTGGTGTAAAATAACCTAGTCCAGTGCAAGAATGTGCCGTATCCTCTCCTAATGTCGCCTGAGAAATACAATTATAATGTAATATAAAAACAAACTCCTAAATGGGATTTCGGTTCAGGATGGCTTCTTCTGTAGAACAGAAACGTACTTTTTCTATGCGCTATAGGGCACAGCTCTCTGTGTCTGTCCTTTTGTGATGGTATTGCAATGTCGTAGCATTTGCCCACAATTCATTATAAATAATTGTAATACAATATTAGATTTTAGAGCTTCACAAATGAAACCGTTCTGGACTTATTTTTAAAAAAGTAATTTGTGTATGAAAAAATTCCAATATTTATCACATTTACATTTTTGTTATTGAAATTTGTACCCCTGAGATGATGGCTTTTACCTTAAAGCATTTTCAAGTAGTAAAACGTTGTTTTAATTTATCTTATTTATATTTGCAAGTTAATATGAAAAAACCATGTTTAAGCGTCGGATATACTGCAGTATACGGATTATTAGGCTGTACGAGCCTTATGTATAGTAGTATGTTTGGAGCATTGATAATACATCAGTAATAGGGTTAAATGAAAGTATACATGTGGCAGATGCAGTATTATCGTTAAATAAAAACTCAGGTACGATAAACTAATGGTAACTAATTGTATTCTATAGCAAAGTACAGAGCACAGTTATGCAGGGAAGAGTTGTATATATTTTTCTATAAATGTTGAGTAAAACACAACCCTCTAATATGCAAAACAAAAATCAATATAAACGAGGCAGAAGCCAACATTGTTTCACTGATTGACTGGGCCGAACCTTGCACAAACGCGATAAGAGGAATATTTTATGTCCTGATCTGTAGTCACCGCCTGGCATAAAACATTGTATTACAGTTACACACGGTGCAGCTCTGGTCAGTCACTGAAAGGCACCAAGAACTTCACATTATTTTATTATATGTTTATCTAAATAAATGAAATAAAATATAATGCAAATAAAACCTGTATAGAAAATAGAAAGCAAATAAAGAGAAATGGGGCTTTAAAGAGATTATTTAAAATAATGTTTTTCTTATTAAGTGGGAAGATATTGAGTATTTTTCCTTCAAAACACTTTATTACCTCTTATTTTAAGACAGTATTTCTGTTTCTCTTTATTTTTTCCAATTGCTTTAAGTGTAAGACCCAGATTTGCTAAACTACGGAAAAGTCCAACTCGAGATGATGCCAATAGCAACCCATGAGACTCTGGCTCTCTCTTTCCTAATACATACTAGAAAATGTTAGTTAAAGTCAGATTGGTTGCTATGGGCAACATCCCCACTTTCCCTTTCCCCCAGTTAAAGTAAATCGAGCCCTTTGTATCATATAAAATACATTTTTAACCATCCATAGTGCGCTCTAACAATATTTCTCCCTCTGCATTTGTCCAGTGTGTGTACGACCTTGTCATTAACTAATAATCATCCTCTCAAGATCTTACCTGACCTGTGATAAAAGTTATGAAAAGTTATTGCCCCCAATGTAATGCCGTCACTTGTAATCACGTCTAACGAGGAATTACATCCACCGCAGCGTCATTCTCATAAAAATCCCATATATGTTTAATATAAAGTCATCGAAAGTGTGTAATAAAAACATTAGAGGATGAGAACAGATGTGAAATGATTTACCAGCTGATGGAACCTAGACTGTCGCGTGTTTCATAGATCGACTCGTCAGATAAAGAATGAGAGACAATAGATTAGAAATGATTGTTACCTAGAAACAATAGCACGATAAGGATTAGGGGTCATAGAATAATTCGTAGCACAGCTTAACAGTACATGAAACAGCCAACAAGTTCTCTGTGTGCCAAAAACGTACCTCCAGTGTATCAATGCTAAAGATTGTATTTATAGGCCTTTATCTGTAATCAAGCAATAATTCCCGGAGGAAGATCTTCTGTACTGTGCCTTTAGGAAGACCCCTCTGGAGACCTGACGTATTAACCATTTCACTGCCAAGTCCGGAGAGTCCTGTCACCCTACGCCGCTCTCTATGGCAGGGAAAGTGTTAAGGATACATGATACAAAGCACAATATGATGCCATTTATTTTATTTCTCATGAAATGCACTGGAACGATGACATCGGTGACATGATAAGAGGCCTCTTGTGTTTTACGGTGACCTCTTGTCGATGTCCATCGAGCAGCATTAATATCCCTGTATAATATGGATTAATATTAATGTATCCAATGAAGGAACGTAAACTATTGTTATTGATAGAATGAATAAAAAATTGTTTTTTCACATTTTGATCCATTGTTATATTTTGGGGAGTCGGATATTTGGCTTATTTCTGACATCGCTTCTCTGCATGTCTGTAACTCCATCCTCAGACATCTGGACTGAAGAGCATTGATGCACATCCAGAGTGTGAGGATAAGAGGAAAACAGGAGGAAAAGTACACCATAAAGAGTGCCACAGGAGGTGAAAGTAATGATATTCCTACATTTCACTGACCAGCGTTACTATCACACTGCTATTCATCACCTCTAATACCATTATATTATTATTATTATTATATTATTACACAGATACTGACCAGTGTTACTATTACACTGTTATTTATTACCTCTCATCTCTAATACTATTATATTATTATTAT
>WWET01001417.1:314506-326662 GCA_011038615.1 Limnodynastes dumerilii | reverse complement strand
AAGAGAAAGAAAGTGGGGGGGGGGGGGGGGGGGGGGTGTAAAAGAAATAAATAAATTTAAGAAAATGTAAAAATATCAACCCCCAGCAAGCCAACGCCCGGGTAATTTGTACCCCACCCTCTCAGTGTCCCTGCACACACACACAACATACATACATTATACACACAACATATATACCTTTCACTCACAAATAACTACATACATGCATGCATTACACTCACCCACACATTAATGCATCCATTACACTCATACACACACACTTACTTGTGCTTGATGACAGTGAGGAGCCAGTACTCAGTAGCTGGGCCCGCAGAGACAGGAAAGGGATCAGCTTCCAGTTGCCAGGGGGCAGTTCCAAGCGTTGCCACAAAGAAACAGTCAGCCAATCGTGAGGCTTCCTGTTGCTGAACGGGGTTGAAGCAGTCTCACGATTGGCTGCCTGTTTCTCTGGCAACTCTAAGCTCCTGCCTGTCTCCTTCCGATTACTGAGCAGCTGCTGCCTCTAGCATTCTGACACAGGCAGCGCTGCGGAGGCCGAGTCTCAGGGGAAGTGTGTTATGAGAGGCCTCCGCAGTGCAGAACCTGAGCCGGGATAGCGATCAGGACGCAGCAGCTGCTAAGAAATCAGCTGATCTGCGGTCCCAAAAAAGACATTTATTGATGAGGCAGCCTCATCAGGACACCGGTCTGTGAGAGCCGCGGCTCAGGGGAGGGCTGTGGTACCTAAAGGAGGGCTGCCCTACTGGTTGCCACCCTCTAAGTCATCAAGGGGCGCGTCCATTGCGATCGCACTGCTCGCCCACCCCTAGAAACGGCCCTGCCCACATCATTTCCATGTGATTATCCTTTAAAATGCGCTTGATAGTTTAGAGCAATTTTAACTTTAGGGAGAATTTAACTTCCCGCATAATGCAGAATTCTATTATGCTATCAGCGTCAGAAGCATGTTTACTGCATGTCCATAGTGTGGGTAGGGGGGTGTGTGTGGAGGGGGGGGATTTAAATCATACAGTAAGGACTTGGCTAAGCCCTTAGGTACGATCCACATTTATGCACTGTCCCATTTTAGGTGAGGCGGCTAAGGCAGGGTTCTGCATTCGGAAAGGCATAAGTGCAAGGGGTGTGCTGCTGATTTGCCAGTTGTTTTCTAAGGACGTGTTACTGGCTATAAGCTAAATATTGTCTATTTCTTTTTTTTTGTATTTATATACATCTGACTAAGAAACTATAGTAGGTAAATATGTGGAGCACAGACTTCCAGCAATGTGCACCATTTTCCACAATAAAATTAACCCCTAGCATACAGAGACCTTGATTCAATAACGTTAATTCAGACATATGTATTGTTTTTTTGTTTTAGAAATAATATTACCATTCTTACACAGTTTGGGAGAAAATTGGGGCTTCATCATTGATATTGACCATGCGTAGACGCACTGATGCCGTTCCAGTACGAGGGACGTTTCCTTTGTCAACAGCTACCACCACAAACTCATACATGTGATTGGCTCGCTCATAATTTAGGCTTTGGCTGGAATGGATGACTCCCTGGGATGTGATGGAGAACTCCGAGCTTTGAATGAAGTAGGATATTTCTGCATTGGATCCAGAGTCACAGTCCTGTGCTGTTACTAACATACAAAGTACCAAGTTTACAGACAAGCATATACAGTGTCTGCACAAACCCATAACAACCAACCAAATACTTGCTTTCATAGTCTCATCTTACCCTAAAAGCTAATTGCTAAATGGTTGCTTTTTATTATAGTAAATGGGTACTTTGTTAGCAGTTATACCAAAAGTTATAAAATATGTCTAATATCATCAATCCTATTTGTGTAATTTTATCTAATTTTGGTACATTTAGTTGAATTATCTCATGTAGTGCATCCTCGCATAGCTTGGAAACACACACATGAACACAAAAAAACCCCCAAAAACTCTGTACCTTGTAACAGGGATGTCCCCACAGGAATATCTTCTAATATATTGTCTTGGCTGTAGATAGACTGTATGAACTCAGGAGCACAGTCATTATCATCAGTGATGTGAACCATGACCTGAGAGGTAACACATTTGTTATTATATATAAAGTAATAGGAAGCAAGAGTGTTTACTAACAAAGGACCGGATCCACAGTTTGAAAATATGATAAAACCATGTTGAAGTTCAGGGGGAGCAAAACTAAATTTATCCTTTGCATACAGGGAGAATACTTTGCTTTACTTTTACACTGTTATTTAGACTTGGGTTAGGAAACATCCCCTCTCTAATACTGTTTGTGACAGTTGAAATTTGCTTCCCCGCAGTTTAACATGGTTTGGTCCAAGCATAAATTTTCATTTTAGTTTCAATCTATGGATCCAAAATGAGCATATCTTACAAAAACTAATTAATAAACAGTTGCACATTCAATGTTGAATAAATGCAAGATTTATAGAGGGGAGTTTCCTCACCAGAGTGTGGATGACCAGCATGATATTGATGTAGCTATCATTATTGTTTCTCAACCAAGGTTATTACCAAGGCTTTTCGGCAAAAAAGTTGTTCCCTTAAAGCAGTGCAGGGCAGACCTGGGACATTCTGAATGAATGGGCAGCGCACGGCTTCCAGGAGGAACTTGTTTACTGTTGCATAGAAACAGTAACATATTCCTCCAGTTGGGGGTATTAGATGGCACCTTTCACATTGCAACTTGCCGGGGTCCGACACAGGAAAAAACGTTTTTTTCTCGTGTCTAAGTCCCAGGTCATTAGATCCGGGACCAGGACCTTGATAGCTTTCAGATCACCACCAAAATCCAGGGTCTCAGCTTTTTTTTTTTTAATAGTGATCTGAAAGGGGTATAAATACAATTCCATAAGGGTAACTTTATAAGTTATGCTTTAATATAAAAGCTATGAAGTAATGTCTGTTATCCTAAACAAAATGGCAGCCAGTCACATGGTTCTATTGATATGTTGAAATTACCTAGGCTGGAACATCATCGCTGATACCGCCCATAGCAACAAAAGGACAGTACATTCCCAGAAGAGGACACACATTTTCACACACAGATACACAAATACACACACCCTCAAAACACAGACACACAGCCATTAAACCTCACACAAGGATATGCTTTGCATAAAAACACCAATGCAATAGATTGTAACTGGTTAAAACTTTATTTATCTACTTATAATAATAATAAAAATAAAAACATTTTTACCGAAATCTACGGTTTGGAAGAAGATTATTTCACACTTTAACACTTCGGACCAGATTTACTAAGCTGCGGATTTGGAAAAGTGGAGACGTTGCCTATAGCATCCAATCAGATTCTAGCTCTCACTTTCTTTTTACATACTAGAAAATGTCAGCTAAAATCTGATTGGTTGCTATAGGCAACATCTCCTTTTTTCCAAACCCACAGCTTAGTATCTGGCCCTTCAACTGGAAATCCCCAATGCCCTTGTCTCTAGTGCATCTCCAGCACTGGTAATATCCATTAAAGTTTAGGGCCCAATACCTCAGTGACACTGCTAAACTCAGTCTCCGCCTCTAGAGCTTTCACCAGCAAGTGGTAGAGGTGATGGTCAGTTTCATAATCCACCGCGTGTGTCAGACTCAGCTCTCCACTTTTCTGGTTAATTGCGAACAAGCCACTGGGATTCATCAGTAAGGTGTAGATGATCGGCTTACCTTGGAAAGACACAGCTTCTACAGCTGCTATCCTACAGGGAAAAGGAGGGCAACAGGTTGACTTGAAGTTCTGTTTATCATGATTGAAATTAAAACAGTCCTATTGTAGTCAACATGAACTACTGTCATCTGTAGAAGGCCATTGTGGACATTTATTAACCAGTACCTATAACTGAAATACCTATCACAGCATATAACTTCCATATGTCTTGATGATAGCGAAGAAACTTAATTCTGATAATAGGATATATCCATCAAAGTGTTATAAAGTAATGAAGGTGAACTGAACAGCAAAGTGCAATTTCCACACGCTCTCCAGAAAGGGACCCTCTGTTCCTTTCCCAGCTGACAATACATGTACACCACCCGTGAAGATCAATGGCCAAAGGGTTCTGGGGCTCAAAGGGACAATAGGTCTAAGGACAAGGGGTGTATATGGGTGAGACATATTTTGGAATATATATTTGGACAGGTTTCTCTCACTGCTCGCTAACACAGTTAAATGTAAATGGCTGATAGTTTTCTAAACACAGCAGTCCGAGAAATAATAAACACAACATCACAAAGGGCCAGAATCCAGACTCACGATTTCAATGCGCAAGGATCCTCAAACATAAGATTCAGAGAGATCCGATACAGATATTCTGCACAAACCAGAAATGTGTTCTTCAGGGGTGGGACTACCATAGGTGCAACAGGTGCAACCATGCTGATTCAAGGGCCCACAGCTGTCATCACCGCACCACCAAAGGTTACCTGGGATGGCACCAGGGCCAAAGCATATTTTTTACACCTGGGCCCACAACTCGCTAGTTCCGCCTCTGGTGCTCTTTAACAACTTCCACTAGGATCTACTGGACCAGTACACGTTACAGGGTAATACCAATACTGTAAATCTGAGCATGTGTAGTGTGGACAATTGGCCACAAAGATGTTGAGCAAAACTCGAAAGTCTGCATCTGGCCCAATGTTCTTATCAAAGACCTGCATCAAGTATAGAACAGAGATGTGTGCACTTACTTCTCCCCAGTGGCTGTGCTTTCTGGGACAAACAGGCTGTAAGTCATATTGGTATACTGTGGAGGCCGTAATCCAACCAGGATAGAGATAGAGGCGTAGGGACTCTTTTTCCCATGTCTGTCAATGGCCTGAACCGTCAGAGCATATTCCTTATTCCAAATCAATGGTAAACCCGTTGTACTGATAACACCGGTATCCTTATTAACCTGAAACCGCTGGTCAGCACCTTGAAGCGATGTTATATGGGATACAAAACAATGACATGGAAATGACCACTGTTTTACAAGTAAACCTGATACAATGTAAAGTAAGGGGGTATCTAACACAGCATCCAATGGTATTGTGATTCATTTATTCTCTAACGATCTGGGCATGGAGACCATTCCAATGGGCCAATGATCCAATTGTTGTTCTTTGTCTTATGACGATAGCACCTCCATCTATTACTGCTTTATAATATATAGAAAGTTTATAATATGGGACAGGATCCAGACCACTCCCCTAGAGTGCACAGAGTACTTCCCATACTTCCCCACTTAAAATGGGAAGCCTGGGTATTGCAGCACGCCCCTATTGTATATTTCAATACAATACCCATCCCAATTACAACTGCCAACAGCCTGCTGATGTAAAGCGGCAGAAGAAATTAAATCAGAACACTGGACTAGATTGCAAGCCAATCGCCACACTCGTAGTATGCACGTGAGCAATTTGCAAAGCAGGGGTTTCCCGATACAAGCAGTCAGAAAACACCCACTCTGTAGGAATCTGGAGCCAGTTCATGGAGGACAGGAGGATTACAAGAAGGACAAGAATTATAAATAGAGAACAGGAGGGTTAAATGGAGGACAGGAGAGCTACAAGGAGGACAAGAAGTCTAAATGGAGGACAGGAGAGCTAAATGGAGGACAGGAGGACTACAAGGAGGAAAAGAAGTCTAAATAGAGGACTGGAGGGCTACATGGAGGACAGGAGGAATAGCATTCACAGAGTGTGTCCTAAAGGGTGTGATCACATGGCCATGACATTGGCCACGCCCCTTTAAGAACACTCCCTGTCCACATCCCATATACCTGTAATGCAGACATATTTGTACACATCATTAAATGTAAGTAATCTGGGGATATAAAACCACTCTAAGGATAGTTAATATAAACTATTACAATTACCTTAATGTGAACATAACATAGTATAAAGTGTTCCTATACCAATATGAATTACCTTCCATGAGAAAGTAAGATATCCCTCCCCCAGAGCTCTCATCATTGTAGAAATGGGCCAGCAGCTGGTATACAAAGGTCCCTTTCGGTGCTTCTGGGTCCACACATGCCAGGTAAGGGAATGGGTACATGGTCCACTCCAAGCTCTCCTCTCTGGGAACAACAATCGTTATGTGGCACAAGTACCAGTCGCTGTCTGCAAATATACAAGGAAAGATTTCAGGAGCGAAAGCATCAATATACCATGAATTATTCTGTACTTAGGTCTGGAGTCATGGTATTGGAAGAATGGTCCTAAAGGATGAAGATTATTAATTAAAACAAAAGGGCCCGGATTCACAGTTACGTAGTTTTCGCCTTAGGCACGTTGTTTTAAGAATTGAGCTACTACACATGCTTAGTAGCTTATTTACACTATCTACGTACCATATCTACCAGATCTACCAGATCTCTGGTAGATAACAAAAGATTGAGCTCCTGAGACAAGGAGATAAACAGCTACACCAACCATGAAAGAAGCAGGGACATAACTAGGTTCTCTGTCCTAGGTGATACAGTGTACACCGTGCCACTCAGTGTAAGGGGCTGAATTGTGAAAAATGTATATAATAACCACATAATGAATGCCCAAGACTTGTGTTGGTAGCAGGTGCACATGAACAAATACAGAGGCCCTGATTCAATTGCCGGCGATATTTTAAAAAAGATTGCGTTGGAAAAAATACGACGCCTTCACTGGCAATTGAACGGTAAAAATTCGGTGATCCAATTATTTCTTTACCGCTGCGCTAAAACAGCAGCCAGCGGGAAAAAATTTAGCGGAGGAAGAAAACAAAATCTTCTCTGAACGTCGCAGGTGGAGGTGATTTGCGACGTTCAGAGAAGGGTTTTTTTTTTTACCTAGGCACCTGCGCAGCGGTCCCTGGCTGGCAGGGCATGCTACTGCATGCCCTGGCATCCATAGGAATGCTGATGCTTGTAGTTCTACAAGCATCAGCATGCCCTGTTGGGGCACAAGATAGGGCAGCGTTAAAAATCCGCTCCTTTCATAGGGGCGGATTTTTAATTAACGATATCGTTAAAAAACGGGCGTATTTTTAACGCAAAAAAATAATTGAATAGTAAAAAAAAATATCGACCGTAATTTTAATAAAAATAGCGTTAAAAATAAGCCGGCCAACGATTTTTATCTAATTGAATCGGGCCCAGAGAGTACAATTTGGCGTGTTTATCCAATGCACAAGTATATTATTGTCAGTAAATATTTACGGCCTCTGGATTTTAATCCAAAAGCCAAGCTGAGGACACCTTTGTAGTAACACAGCAAATATACCCGAAATCTGTGTTCTTCAACCTTGTTCTCAGAGACTTAGAACTGCTCCTGCGAGAGCGCTACAGTACAAAAGGGGCATTTTCCAATCATAATCAGAAAACACCCTCCTTAGTGTAAAACCTACAATAAAAATCTAACAATACTTAATCAGCCCATCAAAAAGTAATAAGATTTTACCAGCTCTGTGTAGAAGAAATGAGAGCAGTTCCATTATTAATGAGATCAGAGGGAGAAATAAATAGAGTTTGCTTTGAGCTCAATACATGGGTGAGACTCCACAGCGCTCATGACCTATGCGGATGGGAAACAAGACCAACAACAGCAGCCGGACAGGAAAAACCTTGCTTAATCCCATAATGCCTGGACAGTCACAAAGGGGGAAGGATTTAAGACCCTCTATTTCATGTAAGGAGAATGACCAGGTTGCATTTGGAGGGTCCTGGGATTAGTGAGTTCCAGCAGTTTAATATGAGACGGTTTATTCTCTGAAGCATAGTTGAATTTCTTTTGAGCAACCACCAAAGCCTGTCCACACTCCACTTGCTGCATCTCCCTGCTAAAAAGATCTTATTGAAAGCGTAATTAAGAATAAGATCTGGATAGAACCTATGAATAAAGTCATGGTTTAAGATCTGAGGGATTACAGCAGAATGACATCATTTCACATTACCTCATCTCTTCATGGTATTTATGGACAGATTCCTAGTTTCATGGATTATATTACCTGCTAGATAACAAGGAAATGAGGAAAATCTGAGAAGAATAAGGTCATGAGTTTTTATGACATGTCCATATTTGGGAAGTTTAAGGTTCCTGGGAAACAACTGTAATAGAAACATAGAAACATAGAAAGTGACGGCAGATAAGAGCCACATGGCCCATCTAGTCTGCCCATTTGTTTATTCAAAACTATACTGACCCTAGACCCTATTTACCCTCAGTTTACAATTACCCTATTTACCCTCAATTTAGTTTACAATTTAGGCTATCCTTATGTTTATCCCAAGCATGTTTAAACTGTTCTACTGTATTGGCCTCAACCACCTCAGATGGGAGAATATTCTACTTATCTATCACCCTTTCAGTGAAGTAATTGTTCTGCACATTTCCTTTGAACCTACCACCCTCCAGTTTATATTCATGCCCTCCTCATGCCCATGTAATCCTGATTCAAAGTTCTAAATAATGGTTGCTATAGGTTACCATTGCTTTATGGGTGCACCATTGTTTGTAAAGGTTGCAAAATGTACTCAAAGTAAAAAAATAAAAATTTTTCTTTTTTAAAAATCAAAGTGATAAAAATAATATATTTTTCAGAAACATTGACATTTTTAATAACTGGATTTACATCCGCTCTATTTATAATAGGGGCCCCCCTTTTGAGATGATGATTAATATGTAAACTTAGGCAGGACTAAATCTACTGTGTACATACTTCTACTGTGTACATACTTCTAAATCTACTGTGTACATACTTCTACTGTGTACATACTTCTACTGTGTACATACTTCTACTGTGGACAGCACCAGGAGCAATACTTCAAGTACTGGAGTGTCATTTCCATCTGACTATATAAATATATATATATACACATACATACACACACATACACGTGCACACACATAGTATTTTCTGCTAGGAGCACCATCCAAATCTTGCCTGGGACCAGCTCTGGATACACACACACACAGACACATTGCAATGTCACATCACTACTTGCACATAATGGGCCGTATTCAGAGCTCCGGTCGCATTGCAATTGAGGCCGGAGTTTTGAGAAATGTGCTACTGCGCATGTGCAGTCATTTTTGCAACATAATCTACGTTACTTCTTGCAACGTAGATTGCAATGCGGCCGGAACATACATACACACACATACACGTGCACACACATAGTATTTTCTGCTAGGGGCTCCAACCAAATCTTGCCTGGGACCAGCTCTGGATACACACACACAGACACATTGCAATTTCACATCACTACTTGCACATAATGGGCCGTATTCAGAGCTCCAGTCGCATTGCAATTAAGGCCGAGTTTTGAGAAATGTTCTACTGCGCATGCGCAGTAATTTTTGCAACATAATCTACGTTACTTCTTGCAACATAGATTGCAATGCGGCCGGAGCTCTGAATACGGCCCAATGTGATCTATTCATACTGGTCATAATTTATAGTACAGTGTAACTGTGTTACAATTACCTTTCTCTGCTTCCTCCTAATTGCTCCTATAAAGTACATAGGGTTATTACTAAAGTAAATCTACTTAAGAACCCTGGCAGATCGTCCACAGTGTCCATCTATAGGCCTGTGTCACAGATTCCCAGATGTGGTTCAGTCTGCATCATTATTTTATTTTATTTTTTATTTTGCTGAGAAGATGGACATAAGACAGGTATCCACATAGGGGGAAACCCGACATCTCTCCATTCATCACATGCGCAGAACTATCGCTGGTCAGCACCAGTCCGCACAAACATAGAAACATAGAAAGTGACGGCAGATAAGAGCCACATGGCCCATCTAGTCTGCCCATTTGTTTATTGAAAACTATACTGACCCTAGACCCTATTTACCCTCAATTGGGGTTACAATTTAGGATACCCTTATATTTATCCCAAGCATGTTTAAATTGCTCTACTGTATTGGCCTCAACCACCTCAGACGGGAGAATATTCCATTTATCTATCACCCTTTCAGTGAAGTAATTTTTCCGCACATTTCCTTTGAATCTACCGCCCTCCAGTTTATATCCATGCCCTCGTGTTCTATTACACCTTTTCTTTTGAAAAATGGTACCCTCCTCTAGCTCAACCCTTGACTTGATGTATTTGAAAGCTGCTATCATGTCCCCCCTCTCCCTTCTCTGCTCCAAGCTATACATGTTTAGTTCCTCTAGCCTTTCTTGGTATGATTTGTTACAAAGGCCATGGACCATTTTAGTTGCCCTTCTTTGCACAGTCTCTAATGTATTTATGTCTTTCTGGAGATATGGCCTCCAGAACTGAACACAGTAACTGAACACAGTATTTTAGGTGAGGGCGTACCAATGATTTATAAAGGGGCATCACTACTTCTCTCTTTCTGCTACTAATTCCTCTCCCTATGCAACCAAGCATCTGACTTGCCTTTCTCATTGCTTTGTTACATTGATTGGCTACCTTAAAGTCACTGGAAATAATGACTCCTAGATCCCTAAAGGATCCCACAAAGCATCCACACTGCACATGTGGGGAAGTGCACAATTGCTACTCTTTTCAAGTGTTGGGAAAGTGTGGTTGCATTGTTTGTTCTGTTTCACTGCCGAAGGACCAGAGAAGGAAACCTAGAATCCATAGATGCACATGACACCATACGGTTGCAACTGAGTGCGATTTCTGCATTTCATTATAGTCTAAGTGCCTGATGAATATTTTCTGGCTAAGTATAAGACAAACCTCCTCTGGATGAGCACAATACAGAAAACCTGCTCTGGATGAGCATAAGACACACCTCCTCTGGCTGAGTACAAGACACACCTCCTCTGGCTTAGCACAAGACACACCTTCTCTGGCTTAGCACAAGACACACCTTCTCTGGCTGTGCACAAGACACACCTTTTCTGGCTGAGCACAAGACACACCTTTTCTGGCTGAGCACAAGACACACCTCCTCTGGCTGAGCACAAGGTGTGCCTTCTCTGGCTGAGTATAAGACACACCTCCTCTGGCAGAGTATGAGACACGCCTCCTCTGGCTGAGCACAAGACACATCTACTCTGACTGAGTACAAGACATTCCTCCAATGGCTGAGTACAAGACACACCTCCACTGGCTGAGTATTAGACACACCTCCTCTAGCTAAGCACAAGACACACCTCCTTTGGCTGAGCACCGTTTACATAAGCATTGAATTATGGCAGTTCTTTTCATCTGGGAAAGGCAGAAGTATCTGTAAAGTGTGCTGTATTTTTTGTATCTTATTTGACCTTTATGGATCAATTTAACATGCAACTGTACCATTACTTAATATTTGTTTTACAAAAGAAGAAGTCCAAAGGAGGTTGAAGAAAATTAAGATAAATAAAGCTCCTGGCCCTGATGGCATACAACCAAGGGTTCTAATAGAGCTACATTCAGAAATTGCTAGACCGTTGTTTTTAATTTTCATAGACTCAATTTCATCAGGCTGTGTACCAAGGGATTGGCATATAGCAGATGTAGTGCCATTGTTTAAAAAGGGAATAAGATCACAACTGGGTAATTATAGACCTGTAAGTCTGACATCAATAGTTGGGAAACTGCTGGAAGGGATACTAAGGGATGAAACTAACAACAAACTATCAAACTAACCTAATTAGCTTCTATGAGAAGGTTAGTTTAAACTTAGACCGGGGTAGTGAAATATATATGGTCTACTTAGATTTTGCAAAAGTCTTTGATACAGTGCCACACAATAGATTGGTCCACAAAATTAGGGAACTGGGTCTAGGAAACAAAATTTGTACTTGGATCAAAAACTGGTTGGAGAATAGGGAACAGAGAGTTGTGATAAATGGAACTTATTCTAATTGGTCAAAAGTTTTAAGCGGTGTACCTCAAGGTTCTGGAATCTTTTATTAAGAAGAATTTATAGTTATGAATGACCTTGATGATGGTTTAGAGGGCAAGTGTTCCAATTTTGCAGATGACACTAAACTATGTAAGGTAATAGAATCTGAGCAAGATGTAGCGTCCTTGCAGAGGGACTTGAGTAAACTAGAGGATTGGGCGGCCAAATGGAAGATGAGGTTTAACATAGATAAATGTAAGATTATGCATTTAGGGATCAAAAACAAGCATGCAATCTATAAATTAAACGGGGTAAATTTAGGAGAATCTTTAATGGAGAAGGATTTGGGAGTGCTTGTGGACAATAGA
>WWET01001417.1:281624-301820 GCA_011038615.1 Limnodynastes dumerilii | reverse complement strand
TATTTTTTTATTTCTTAATTATTTTTTTAATTAGAAATGTAGTTTTCTTCCCAAATCAGCCCAGTAAAAAAATTAGATTTGTCTGATCAACACTATGGTATATCTATAATTTCATGGAAATATATATCTGTATCTGAGGTAGCTCACATTTAAAAACTATCTGACGCACAATATATTGGTCCACCCCCTTTACCAATTCATGCTGATCTAAGAGTTTTATCACAGTGGAGAGAGGTAGGAAACTTGGAATGTCATTATTACAGTTGTCACTTCGGTCAGAGAGCAGGTCTGTGCACAGCAAAAGGATGTTATCAGGAGAGGGGAGAAGAGAGAAAAGATAAGAGTAGAGGACAGTATAGGGCGGCAGTTGCCGGTTAGAGAGGTCCTATTTGCAACATGATACAGCGGCAGCTGAATGCAGGCCAAAATAAGAAAATAACTACTGGTTTCAGGTATCTGTTTGCAAGTTCCCAATAGCGAGAGGCAGCAGTGGCGATTAGGCATAGAATGCGACGGGTATAGGGTTAGGGCAAACAGGGTTAGGCTGTGGTGCATGGAGGGTAATGGTAAGGGAACGATGGACTTCCCTTTCGCCACTGAGTACATTCGGAGCTGGGGCGACCGCTGTGAAGAACCATTCTTCATGGAGATGTCTCGCGATGACATTCCCGTCACTGATCTACATTTGAATTGAGCTTGTTCATAAACATTATTGAGCCAGATTTAGGAATCCAGTTGTGTTGTTTCTCTTGCTCCATAATTGCCAGAAAGTATAGCAGTAATACAGTAATGATAGCTCTGCATTGTGCAATAGAGGCAGGGTTTCCATTGCTAGTATACTGCTATACTTGCTGGTAATGGAATCAGACATACGGGAAAACTCCAGCCAGGAGGTGGACAGGCCACACACAGAGTTTCTACAGCCAGCGAATTAGCAAGTTGCATGGGCCTCCTACAAAGACTGATGCCCATACATTGAGCAGTTCTCACCTATCTTTTACTTTAAAATGCTGACACTATACACCATTGTATATACCGCTGAGTAATCATGGATGCGAATATATATGTAAAAAGGATAAAACCTTATTTTTAATATCAGTCATTTAAAAGAAAGGGGTTTTTTTCATTAACATACCACAAAATGCACAAATTGTGAAAAAGAAAAAAAGTAAATAGCATTTACAGAAAGTTCCTAGATTTCTCCCTATTTAAATTTGGTATACTAATGAGTGCAAGCTCCTGCTCCCATGTATGAGACACCTTAGAAAAAAGGCATTTGCCCCCAAAAATTCTCTCTTCTGTGTCACCCTGATTGGTGCCTGTAGAGCTCTACACACAAAAGTAGCAACAGAAGTCGTAAAGTTCAAGAAACATGTTTATTAAAAACTATTCCACGTCCAGGGTTTCTGTGACATGGGCTATGAGAACAGACAGCAGCATTTTCCATGTAGAATCACAGACCGCTGCGTCTTTACACACACACGCGACCGAATTCACTTTGGCAGAAAAACTTTGGTTCAACAGACTAATAAACAGCAAGTACATAAAAACAAACAGCAACATTCCACACATACATATGACAAACCATCTGTAAAACCCCACCAATCAATTGGTGAGATGGACATTTATTAAATACAAAAAAACAACACGTTTGGTGACAAGACTGACCGACAGAATAATCAAATGCATCACTAGGTAAATAAAGGGGGAAGCAGTAACTATAAAAACAAGTAACGTCTCAGTGCAGGAAAGACCAGCTTATATGATGCTGCAAACTGTTTTGTGTGTTTTTTTATTTGTATTTTTAAATTGTAGCCAATGCCTGAGCAAAGTGAAGACTGCCACTTAATGGTATAAAGCAGGCCTGGCCAACCTGTAGCTCTCCAGGTGTTGAGAAACTACGACTCCCAGCATGCTTTAACTGCATAGGCATAGCTGATACAAGACAAAGCATGCTCTGGAAAGCCACATGCCTGGTATAAAGCAATATTCCAGAGAATGGGACATATAAATGAACTAAGAGGATGAGGCTGGAATCTCTGACATGGGACATTTCCAGAGATATTGGGTAATTACACAAAGGTTTGTAGGTCCAGATCCCCGCTGCATGCTACATTCCGTACAGGCAAAGGGAGGCCACTCCCCTCACTCATATGGGAGTTACACTAGTTAGACATTTCTGCATTGTACCCCCTAAAGGTGGATTGTATTATCCAGCCCATACTGTATAATTTACATCCCTCCCCTCTCCCACAGCGCAGAAGCACTTCCTCTTCCTGCTTTGTATCGCCCCATCGTCGCTTTCACTTAGGGTATTGCAATGGATTGTATTGGATTACATATACCTAAGAAATCATAGGGATTCCTGATCTCTTCTTCTCTAAACATGTGCAGAATAAACAATATCTCTAATAAGATATGTCAACAGGCAAACAGACCGACCCCTAAATCAGCCCGTGATTGGCAAAAAAAAGGCAATGGATAGAATTTAATGAATCTAAATGTTTAAAATGTACACATTTCAAATCTAAAATCAATAGACAGGACTGTAACAGATATCATGGGCTCCAGCACTAAGGAGGAAGATGTTGGTTAGCGTTCATGAAACAGGTTGCACATCAGCAGAGGCAGGAGAAAGAGTCCATTGCCTGCAAAAGACAGTGGGCCTGATTCAGAGGCTGAAAATAAGAACTTAAAGTTACACCTGGGCTAAACCATGTTGATTTCAGGGGAGTCAAATTTCATTTGTTGCAACAGTATTATAGTTAAAAGGTGATGTTTCCCAGCTCAAGTCTAATTAGCAGTTTAAAAGTGAAGCTGATCAGGTATCTGTGTGCAATAAGTAAAAGCAAAGCATTCTCCCTGCATGCATAGAATAAAATTAACTTGACTCCCCCTGAAATCAACATGGTTTTGCCCAGGTGTAACTTTAAGTTCTTATTTTCAGCCTCTGAATCAGGCTCAGTGTTTCCTGTCTGCAGCCAGACTAGAGACCAGACAGCCCAGACTGGGTGCACAGAAGAGCAGTGTGGTCTTGTAGTACATATATATCAGTATCAGTGTACATAAACAGCTGCTGATGACTTCACCTATTCAAATCCTTATGCCACCCTTGATCACAGATGTCATATATTTGCAATACTATAATCTATATTTCCATCATCCCAAGTCACTGATTGAACTGGTAGCGGCTTATCATAAAAAACTGTTGTATTACAATAGCAAAAGTGGCCTGGATTCACACCCCTGGACGCATTGCACATACGGCCCTAATTTACCGATAATAGCTACTACACATGCGTCGTAACTATTTTACATAATCTACGTATCGTTTTGTACGTAGATTGCGTATATGCGGTCTTAAATAGTTATTACGCATGCGTAGTAGCTATTAACGGTAAATTATGGACGCATGTGCAATACGAACACTGGTGTGAATCC
Source organism: Limnodynastes dumerilii (assembly GCA_011038615.1). Lineage (NCBI taxonomy): Eukaryota > Metazoa > Chordata > Amphibia > Anura > Limnodynastidae > Limnodynastes > Limnodynastes dumerilii. Next base: position 298,379 of record WWET01001417.1, on the reverse strand, counting down.
GGGCCAGTATTATTAACCGTAACTTTAGCTGGATAGAGCGCAACCTTTTTGGTTTGAGCCAATCAGAGAGCAGGATGTTCACATACTCAAAAAGAAGTCTTGTATTATGCCAAACTGTGCAGTGACCTCACTTCTAGCAGCATCCTCCCTGATTACTGGATGAAAAGCTGCCCTGTAACAACTATAATGTAGGCAAACAATTAAGCCCTGGTTTTGCATACAGAAAAACAGGTTTTTTATCTTTTATAAGTGAAAACAATTGATTGCACTAGGCAGCATAAAAAACAAGTATTCCCTAAATTTATACAAATTGAGACTAGTTAAAGAAACATGGAAACATAAAAATAAAAGTTTATATTTATATATTGCATATTTCAAAGCTCAGAATGCACACAACTGACTGGTAGTATGCTCCAGCAGAGATTCTTTGGATTGACGGATTAGAATTAGGCATCCTCTCTGTTCCAAATTCTGAGCTCCAAGTTCCTAGACCTTTGTGAAAGGCCCAAAGTAAATTCAGGCAGCACTGCGCACACATAAAACAAAACCAACAGATTGCGAGTCCATGTTGTGACTGTAACATACTGGAGAGACGCAAGACGCAGAGTGAGAGTACTGCAGTACAGTAAGATTGTCAGTGTCAGAACCACGATGCACAGGTAAAACGCGTCGGCCTCTCAGTACTGGAAAGATATAAGTGTGTTGACTTTATATACAAAATAGGACCTGTTCCAAAACACTCTGGTGAAATAGTTCACATATGGAGAGTAATTCATCTTGATTTCGTGGCAGAAACGTCCATATTTCGAGTAGGCATAAATGTCCCCATCTTCGTTCACCACCTGTCAATGGAGAGACCAGGGTGAGGTCAATCAATCAGACAACGTGTGTGTATAAAATGTTGCGTGGAGCTGTGTGTAATAACCTTAGAATATATCAAATAACATGTTTATGTTCCATTATATAATAGAAGCTGTGACATCCTCTTCATATCTTTCCACGTTGGTTTTAGGGGAGTGGAGCTATCTCCATGGGCTGTCTTCTCCTGGCTTCTGTCCCCAACAGTGTCGCCCCTAGGGAGTGTGAACTGGGACCTATGCCCCAGGCTCTGTGTCCTGGGGGGCCCCTGCCATCTTCACTTATAGGGTAGCAGGCGGCTGCGACCTTGCATTAGTTGGGTGCTGCACCTCTGTAGATGCTGCTGGTGAGTAACAGCAGCAGGGGTTAGCTAGTGAATAGTGGCTCCGCCCGTTCCCTGCTGCAACTAATATACGCAACTAATACAGTGTAGCAGGCGGACTCAGCTATAAACGCTCAGTACTGAGCACTGTATATAAACAGCTAAGTAGTCGCAGTTCAGGCACCGCATGCGTCGGTTGCTGGATGGGGAGGGGACCCCAAGGAAGCTTTGCCCTGGGCCCTCCCACTTAAAGGGGCAGCCCTGGTACCCACACCCAACTTTGTCTTCTCCTGACTTCTGTACCCACACCTTTGCTCTCCATAGGGCCTGCACTATTTCTGCCCCTGACACACATATCTGGCCACATATGCCTTCTACAGCCACACACCTCTATCCATCTATAGCATCTCTTGCCCTCCTGATTAATGCAGCTTAACATCTCTGTCCTCACCAGCTTGTGAGCTGCATCTTTGCACCAAGATCTTCGCTTGGTGCAAGTGGTTAGAGAAGCAATCACATGGATCTCTAGATTACGCAGCCCTGCGATCATGGATCCCCACGCATCTGAAAACCCCGATCCGTGAATCTGGATCCAGTCCTCTTTTTTTTAGAATATAAAAGGCTAAACTTACATGGTCATTTGCAACATCGAGCAAATCTTTTACTCTGCAGCCTTTCATTCCGGCCACCTCATTGCAGATGGAGTCTTCGATCACCATATACGTGACTTTATAGGAAGAGAGTATCTTGTAGATATCTTCTGCTGACCTCATGCTATAGATCTGATACACCTGCAAGAACAAAAACACAAAACGTCATGAGACATAGACATGGACTTGTGCAGTTTCCGGCCTCTCCTGATATACAGCGTTCAGTTCTGGAGGCATTTACGCTTTCCAAATACGTAAGTGCTCCGTGTGTACGTTCCGTGGAGGCACGCACATGGCGGTTACGCCTCGGAGCACACTACAAATGATTATGGATAACGCCCTGTAAGCCTTTCTGATGGTGTGGCGTGATGACCCGACATGTGTACACTGCATATGCATGGTGGACAGGGGGGAAGGTATTTAAATAATTGGTAAAGCCCTTCCGTACGATCCTCGAATACATTTAAAACCTTATTTTAGGTGGCGCATGTGCGTAAAAGTTAAAAGTAGGGTCCAGGATACAGAAGTTCCCCATGTGCGAGGGCAACGCACTCCCCTTGCAGGTACGGAATACAGGATCGCACTTGCGTAATTTTGCTTTTGCTGCAGAGTACTTAGGAGAGGTGTACTTGCTTCATTCTGGATCCGATCCCACAAAGCATACAAAGGAGGACTAGAGCAAGACAACATGTATAGCTTGGAGCAGATCAGGGAGAAGGGGGATATGATAGCAGCTTTCACATATATGGGGGGTATTAATCAAAGGAAGAGACACACAAAGGTACATATCCAGATTACACAAGGATAAAACTATAATTAGCTATGATAAGATTAGCCCCTGTACAGTAAGGTAATTACTGTGGCAATTAACAGTTGTGACCTTTAAAACAGTAAAAGATAAAGTTGACCTTTTGCCTACACAGCAGAATATATAGTCCCAATTTCACAGTTACATTTTAATAAGCAGGTTCCACTGGCTGAACCACTGCAGACAGTACAGATGCTGGGACTGTTTTCAAATAAACATTTCTTTCACTCTTTCCTGCTCTGTATACATACAGTACTTTTCAAAGAGCTACATGGATCCAAAAAGATTTGTTGCCTGCAAACATTACAATAGGAAATAGGCTTAATCCAGACTCTCTGCATCATCACACTTGTGCTGAACAGAAAGTGAAGGTCATCTGTGAAGGTCACAGCCATTAGAAAATGACAAAGCCCTTGCATGGTGAAATAACACATGTACTGAGCTGCGGTGTTAAGATTATTACAACAACCGCAAACAGACAGACAATAACGTGATCTGTGTAATCCCCACTACAGACCTATTTGTAATAATAGTTTACAGTACTTGTATAACATAGCACATGGATCTAAATCATTACATGTTCATTCCTCTTCATCAGGTCTTCATCATTGTAAACTGGAAGACTTGTCACCATCCATCCAGTGCAGAGTTTAATGGCCCCCATGAGCTGAGGGCTGCCAGCAAACACGGCCGCGAGTGGAGCCTGACCCCTGAAACACGAAAACATAAAGTGACAATCTGAGCAGTATAACGGAGATTATTCATATACGCAACATGAACAAAAACACAAAAGCGCACGGAATGATGGAAACAAATCAAAGTCAGAAACCTGAAAAAAATGACAAAGTCTATTTTCATAGTATTTTCAGTCTTTCTGTTAATTATTTAGATTTTGACAAGTGATTTGTGATAACTATGGCAACCAAAGTCACATTAACTGGAAGGTGACTTCAGGGGTGGAGCTTGACAAGCTTGGGCCCCATAGCAAGGAGGTTGGGCCTGAGCATGGATGGGCGGAGTCATGCTCTACTGGGGTTGGGGTTGAGGCATCAGGGCCGTCTACGTGAAAGAAGCTGTCATAGGTGGACAGCTTAAAACAGCACTCTGCACTCCATGTATGAGTGCTGAGAGCCACCGTGCTAGTGCAGAGCTTTGTTTTAAGCTGTCAACATCTGACAGCTTCTTTCATGTACACGGCCTTGCTTACAGTGTAGGGGGAGCAGCCACCACGAGCCCAACTCACCTTCAAGCCACGTAGCAGTCGCTTCCCTTGCGAGGGGAAGTGCCTGGGTGAGTTTACCTCAATATAGCTATATTGTGGATGTGCATTGCCGGTACAATGGTATTTTTTCCCCATGGTATGACAGCTGAATGTAGTCTCTATTGTATAAAGCTGTGAGGAGTCCTTTGCCCAAAGGTTGTTTTCAGCCAACTCTACCCTTAACCCTTTCCTAACCCTCCATTTCCCGCAGTCTAACCCTAACTTTCCCCTTAAGCCCTAACTCTAACCTTATACTCACTGAAGCCTGCCAATATCACATATATTCAGAGGAGCAAGGCCTATGTTACTTGTTCCTAATGACTAGTTTACTCTGGCCCCTAACACCTTCACTGCTGCCGGCTTTCCAAAGGAGGAATTCTGTTAAAAGTCTAAAAATCTGAGCAAACCTTTTGACTATAGTAGAAGCCTTGGTGATATTGGGCTGGATCCAGACCTTGTTAAGTGCATGAACTTAGTTACTCCTGGGCTAAACCATGTTGATTGCAGGGGAGTCATATTTCATCATTTAGAAGTGGAAGGTATGGGTATTTAGAAGTGGAAGGTATGGGTATTTAGAAGTGGAAGGTATGGGTATTTAGAAGTGGAAGGTATGGGTATTTAGAAGTGGAAGGTATGGGTATTTAGAAGTGGAAGGTATGGGTATTTAGAAGTGGAAGGTATGGGTATTTAGAAGTGGAAGGTATGGGTATTTAGAAGTGGAAGGTATGGGTATTTAGAAGTGGAAGGTATGGGTATTTAGAAGTGGAAGGTATGGGTATTTAGAAGTGGAAGGTATGGGTATTTAGAAGTGGAAGGTATGGGTATTTAGAAGTGGAAGGTATGGGTATTTAGAAGTGGAAGGTATGGGTATTTAGAAGTGGAAGGTATGGGTATTTAGAAGTGGAAGGTATGGGTATTTAGAAGTGGAAGGTATGGGTATTTAGAAGTGGAAGGTATGGGTATTTAGAAGTGGAAGGTATGGGTATTTAGAAGTGGAAGGTATGGGTATTTAGAAGTGGAAGGTATGGGTATTTAGAAGTGGAAGGTATGGGTATTTAGAAGTGGAAGGTATGGGTATTTAGAAGTGGAAGGTATGGGTATTTAGAAGTGGAAGGTATGGGTATTTAGAAGTGGAAGGTATGGGTATTTAGAAGTGGAAGGTATGGGTATTTAGAAGTGGAAGGTATGGGTATTTAGAAGTGGAAGGTATGGGTATTTAGAAGTGGAAGGTATGGGTATTTAGAAGTGGAAGGTATGGGTATTTAGAAGTGGAAGGTATGGGTATTTAGAAGTGGAAGGTATGGGTATTTAGAAGTGGAAGGTATGGGTATTTAGAAGTGGAAGGTATGGGTATTTAGAAGTGGAAGGTATGGGTATTTAGAAGTGGAAGGTATGGGTATTTAGAAGTGGAAGGTATGGGTATTTAGAAGTGGAAGGTATGGGTATTTAGAAGTGGAAGGTATGGGTATTTAGAAGTGGAAGGTATGGGTATTTAGAAGTGGAAGGTATGGGTATTTAGAAGTGGAAGGTATGGGTATTTAGAAGTGGAAGGTATGGGTATTTAGAAGTGGAAGGTATGGGTATTTAGAAGTGGAAGGTATGGGTATTTAGAAGTGGAAGGTATGGGTATTTAGAAGTGGAAGGTATGGGTATTTAGAAGTGGAAGGTATGGGTATTTAGAAGTGGAAGGTATGGGTATTTAGAAGTGGAAGGTATGGGTATTTAGAAGTGGAAGGTATGGGTATTTAGAAGTGGAAGGTATGGGTATTTAGAAGTGGAAGGTATGGGTATTTAGAAGTGGAAGGTATGGGTATTTAGAAGTGGAAGGTATGGGTATTTAGAAGTGGAAGGTATGGGTATTTAGAAGTGGAAGGTATGGGTATTTAGAAGTGGAAGGTATGGGTATTTAGAAGTGGAAGGTATGGGTATTTAGAAGTGGAAGGTATGGGTATTTAGAAGTGGAAGGTATGGGTATTTAGAAGTGGAAGGTATGGGTATTTAGAAGTGGAAGGTATGGGTATTTAGAAGTGGAAGGTATGGGTATTTAGAAGTGGAAGGTATGGGTATTTAGAAGTGGAAGGTATGGGTATTTAGAAGTGGAAGGTATGGGTATTTAGAAGTGGAAGGTATGGGTATTTAGAAGTGGAAGGTATGGGTATTTAGAAGTGGAAGGTATGGGTATTTAGAAGTGGAAGGTATGGGTATTTAGAAGTGGAAGGTATGGGTATTTAGAAGTGGAAGGTATGGGTATTTAGAAGTGGAAGGTATGGGTATTTAGAAGTGGAAGGTATGGGTATTTAGAAGTGGAAGGTATGGGTATTTAGAAGTGGAAGGTATGGGTATTTAGAAGTGGAAGGTATGGGTATTTAGAAGTGGAAGGTATGGGTATTTAGAAGTGGAAGGTATGGGTATTTAGAAGTGGAAGGTATGGGTATTTAGAAGTGGAAGGTATGGGTATTTAGAAGTGGAAGGTATGGGTATTTAGAAGTGGAAGGTATGGGTATTTAGAAGTGGAAGGTATGGGTATTTAGAAGTGGAAGGTATGGGTATTTAGAAGTGGAAGGTATGGGTATTTAGAAGTGGAAGGTATGGGTATTTAGAAGTGGAAGGTATGGGTATTTAGAAGTGGAAGGTATGGGTATTTAGAAGTGGAAGGTATGGGTATTTAGAAGTGGAAGGTATGGGTATTTAGAAGTGGAAGGTATGGGTATTTAGAAGTGGAAGGTATGGGTATTTAGAAGTGGAAGGTATGGGTATTTAGAAGTGGAAGGTATGGGTATTTAGAAGTGGAAGGTATGGGTATTTAGAAGTGGAAGGTATGGGTATTTAGAAGTGGAAGGTATGGGTATTTAGAAGTGGAAGGTATGGGTATTTAGAAGTGGAAGGTATGGGTATTTAGAAGTGGAAGGTATGGGTATTTAGAAGTGGAAGGTATGGGTATTTAGAAGTGGAAGGTATGGGTATTTAGAAGTGGAAGGTATGGGTATTTAGAAGTGGAAGGTATGGGTATTTAGAAGTGGAAGGTATGGGTATTTAGAAGTGGAAGGTATGGGTATTTAGAAGTGGAAGGTATGGGTATTTAGAAGTGGAAGGTATGGGTATTTAGAAGTGGAAGGTATGGGTATTTAGAAGTGGAAGGTATGGGTATTTAGAAGTGGAAGGTATGGGTATTTAGAAGTGGAAGGTATGGGTATTTAGAAGTGGAAGGTATGGTTATTTAGAAGTGGAAGGTATGGGTATTTAGAAGTGGAAGGTATGGGTATTTAGAAGTAAAAAAGGTACGACTATTTAGAAGTGTAAGGTATGGTAACAGTGTGATAGTAAAGCTGGTCAGTATCTGTGTGCAGTAAGCAATTCAAAGATATATCCCTGCATACAAAGAATACAATTACCTTGACTCCCCCTGAAATCATCATGGTTTAGCCCAGGAGTAACTAAGTTCAAGCACTTACTTAAGTCTGGATCCAGCCCAATGATGGCTAAGTGAAGTAAAATTCACTTACTCTATTTCTAGGATTAGAACATTCAAGGACATTTTACTGGCTCTTGTCTCTGTATCTTAATTATACGTGTTATGTATGACATGAAGTTAAAGGCAATGATAATTATTTTTTCACACAACAAATAATTATAGTCCAGAATAAGGCCTCTGGCCTAGATTAGTATGCAGTTCAGCAATCCCAAAAAGGTTCCTCCCCCTGCCTTTTAGAAGCAATACACCTGCTGGTTCTGGTATACAACCTGCATGAGTGAAAAAAGCGTAGACAAAATGTGCGATCTACACATCATGATATCTCCTTAGGACAGCAGTTTCTACTTTAGATGACAATTCTTCTTAGGTATTCTTAAATGAATTCTTAGCTATAATATCTCCTTAGGAGACATATTGGGAAGGAAACCAACGAGAGATACAAACTTCGCAGAGAGACTGTTTATTGAATACTGTTAAATATTTTCAGCACTTTGAAAATCAGATTCCAAACATTTATGTACTTTGGAGGACATCTAGTGGTGATGTTTGGTATTTTCTTGAAATAAGAGGTTTAATACAAAGGTGACTTTTTGAAGGAGATTTATACTTTATGTTTTGCATTAGATACAGTATTGGGGACATTTTAGGTAAGCAAGTGTGCAAAAGGAATACCGTTACATTTAGTTAAGAGTACCTAATAATTGTTATCCTAAGTAACAATTGTTGTCCTAAGGAGATATTATAGTGAAGATTTTATTTACGAATACCTAACAAGAATTGTCACCTTAAGTAGAAACTGCTGTCCTAAGGAGATATCACAGTGTGTAGATCCCACATTTTGTCTACGGATTCCCTATGTGGTGTGAATAGTCTCATACCTCTCTCCATAGGCTGAAGCCAATCACAGCAGGAACCACAGCACTTAGGATGAAAGCCTGCAACCAATAAACAAGAGATCAGAGCAAATCAGAACCAGCAGTGGACATAAGATAGTAGAGAAGGTAATAAGAAGATAAAACTGTGGTACAAAATATCAGCTGGAAAGGGAAAATACAGTATAAGAATTTACATCTATTTGCAGCAATGATCAGAACTACAGGCTAATGCCAAGTTTATTTCATGAAATGACTGCTATGATTTCTGTGTCATATCTTATTTGACAAAGTAAGTACCATCCTCTAAATATTATCATATAGTAGTTCAATAAAAACTTTAGGGAAGAATGTTTGTGAAGTCAGCAACATTCCTGCCACCTTGTGTACAATGATGGAACTACAATGTACAAACAAAGTATTGCATCAACAAACACACACACACACACACACACACATCTTGAATTGTCAATGAACACAGATATATTTAGAAAACATAAGTTGCAAGTGTCTTTTTGGGCGACACACATCAGAGGTTATCTGATTACTAGGTAAGAGCCAAGCATTCATTGTATAGCATTATGACTGGGCTAATTATTCTACTTACAGACAAGCAATCACTGTACTTTTTCCCTAGTAAATTGCATAAATATAAAGAAGTATCTGTAACCACTACATAATAAAAACTAACATAGTAAACCTCTAAAGCAATTGTATATATACTTTATTAAAACTGAAGATGAAACTCTCGTCTGACGCCAGTCTTTCTCGTCTGTCGTCTTTACAATAAAAAACACTTCTTTATTATGTACTTGATTTTATTTTTATTTAATTTTTCTAACAAAGCCATTTTAATAATGCTAGTTAACTCTGGCAGCCGATACAATTCTGCGTTCAATGGGGACATAAAAACATATCATGTGATGGCAGATAAGTACCTCTTGGGCCATCTAGTCTGCCTGTTCCACCCACCCAGCACCCTTCCTGTGAAGCAACCCCTCGCCGAACTCACCTCCCTTCAGCTATTATTAAACAGGGAACACAGGTCACTTACATCAGTACCCATTCCCTCTGGAGCCACACATACACTAAGGTTAGTTTTACTAGTTAACCCTTCTAGTATGTTTTTGCATTGTGAGGAAGGAAACCCATGCCGGGAAGTACAAACTCCAAAGGCCTTGTCCAGGATTCAAACTCATGACCTGACGTCACACACTACCAATTATTTGTGGCTCTCCACCTAAGTATTGGGTCCTGAAAAACACTCACTCACAGTGACACTGCTTCACCCTTATTGAGTGTCATCATTGACGGCAAGTGAGGCGTTACTGAAACGCACTGGAGAGAGACCACGGATTACTTCCTAAGCTAAAACAAACTTACATCTTACATTTTTGTCAGTCCTTATGGTCAAAACTTTCCACATTCATACTTAGTATTTGTTGTTTTTATAGCCTGCTTTTCTAGAGAGGAGGATCATTACAATCATATAACATGAGAATATGTTGATAGTGACCCACACCCGTAATACACAAAGCTTACCAGCAACACCGGATGTACAGATTTCAGACGAATCCACTTAAAAAGTGTTATCCAGAGTTCAGGGGAGCAGACGCCAAAGGCAGCGAGCACACAGACATAAGGCGTCCACAGGTACTTCATTCTAAAACACATACAATATGTCAGACATTGCTGCAATAATGTCCCACCAATATCTTATATATGAGAATGGAATAAATCAAAGGCAATGTGTGTCACTCACTTTTATATCGAAAAACAACCCAGAGCCACTGGGTTATCTAGAAATCTACCATTTAGATTTCAGCAAAACGCGTTGGGACAGGGCTTTCTCACACTGGCCCCAATTTAGAGTTTAAAAATAAGAGAGGAAATTTACTCCTGGGCAAAACCATGTTGATTTCAGGGGAAGTCAAATTAGCTTAGTTCTATGCATGCGGGGGAATACTTTGCTTTTGCTTATTGCACACAGATACTGACCAGCTTCACTTTCAACTATAATATTATCTGCAGGGGAAATATGACTCTCTGAAATTAACATAGCATTTTTCCCAGGTGTAACCTTCCTCTCTTATTTTCAGACTCAGGGCCGCTATCCAGAGCAGCAACATCTGCGCATACTTAACATTGATTCGGGGCGCAGGTTCTCTTTAACCCAACAGTAAATGAACTGTTCCCATACATCGTTTACATAAACTTACATGCCTGATTTTATACTGAATTTATTTTGCTTTTACTTATCACATTTTTGAAAATTAGTCTTTAAAACACGTACTAAGTAGCGCCCCCTTGTTCTTTTACGTAATTGTTTGTAGATCCCTTTTCAGCAAGAAAGAATGGCATCCATAAAAGAGGGAGACATGGACTTATTAGGGTCCCAGCGCCATTCTAGAAAGTGACGGCAGATAAGAGCCAGATGTCCGATCTTGTTGGTCTGGATTCACAGATAGTAACGCAAACCATCCGCATAAGTCTCTTGCTTGTAAGATCTGTGCATGCGTGCGCCAGATGTTATATCACAGATCTCCATGATGACGAAACTCTGTTCTGTACCTGCACAGGAGGCGGGGTTTTCCATGCTAAAAAGGTAAATGGGTCGGCGTAAAGCTTCTCCGTACGGTACACTTAAAGTTGGGTTATGGACACTTCCATGTCCATAACTCAGCACATCAGAGGGGAGCGACAGAGGGAGTTCACTTCCCTCTTCCATGTGTAATAACAGGAACAAGCACATATGGAAAGCTTGCAGGGGTCTGAACCCAGTCCACTGACACAGACCCTATTTTACCCTCAATTTAGTTTGATATTTAGTATATATAACTGTGATTTCCATACGCAGAGTAGTAAAAATCCGCACACAGGTGGCAAGTGCCCTCCCCTGACACTCCCCTCTCACTTACGGAATTCCGCGGCCATAACCCTACCTTAACTTCTGCGGGTGTATTGTTGTGTGGACATAGCGCTCAGATGGGCGGAAGCGCCTAACCCAGCCCATGCTGTACAAATGAAATGTCTCCCACCACCCACAATGCGTATTATCCCACGTCATGCTGTCACGCCGTCGTACGGAGAATCAACTGCATATGATGAGATCTGATGTGTAACTTCTGCCGCGCACATTTTCCAAAACAAATGGCAACTTACGTACAAGGCATGCGTAAGCTGGCTAACATTATTAAGTCTGAACACGGTCCATGGCCTCCAGAACTGAACACAGTATTCTAGGTGAGGGCGTACCAATGATTTATAAAGGGGCATCACTACTTCTCTCTTTCTGCTACTAATTCCTCTCCCTATGCAACCAAGCATCTGACTTGCCTTTCTCATTGCTTTGTTACATTGCTTGGCTACCTTCAAGTCAAACATTCTTGTGTCTCACATTTATGTGTATTCTATCTATCTTGTTATGAGGAAAAAAATGGAGAAAGTTATCTGAACCACACTTAATTTAAACAATTGGGGCCGTATTCAGAGATCCGTCTGGCCAACAGTCCGCAAATATACGCACGGACGGAGCAAGTAACACCCACCAAAACCCCAGTCACTCTCCTCCGCCTCCATAGAACAGCTGTAACTTTCCGCGGCCTTTTCCCAGCATGTGTTCTCCGTCTGTGCGTATCTTTAGAATCGCGCCCACTTCCCTTCATTTAAATCCCCCCCGCCTTTTTCTATGTAAATTCCTCCGAGCGTATTTTTCCGTGGGAGATCCATGCGTATTGACCCACGTCCGATTCACAAGTCCGTCCATGAGGCACTTCCGTGTGTATAGTCTACGTGAACAGCGTATAAAAAGTTACTCCGCATGCGCAGTTGAAACGTACTTAAAAATAGGCACGGAAAACGGAGAAAAAAACGGATCTCTGAATACAGCCCTTGGATATTATTGGGTGTCTTGTGGATGAATGTTGTATTTATTCCACTACTATTTCATTATTTTTGTAGTTTGGGGAGAATGTGCCTCAAATTCCATTCATTCATTCATTCACTTAGGTTTTGTTTATTTATTTCTTTATGTCTTCTCCCATTCTGGGGAGCAAGTAGAGAAGTGAATGGACAGTTTCTATTGGTTGTATCGTTAATGATTTACACACTTGGACCAATCAGATAAGTAATGAAAAAGGTTATTACATACTAGATAATATAAAGGAGGTCAGTTTAACAAAGGAGCAATCATCATACAAATCTCAGACCTTACCCCTCAAAGGTCATGGCTAGTGACCCTAGGAGAAGCGTTTGGATGATGTGGTAAATGACCTCTGGCTTTTCTCCTATTCGCCCTTCATCAGGGGAAATATGACTGCTGATTGGTACGCCACTGCAAGAAGAAGGCAATCAGCCGTTACAGAAATGTTATCTAACAATGGAAATCATCATTTTCTCTATATTAGCACCAAATCGCAAAAGTACATAATTCACCCACCACTCCACTAACAGTCTCATTATAAGGATTAATAGCATCATCATTACATTTCCATAGATTCTATATTACAGAGAAAAAATCCTAACTATACTGACCCTATTATATTGCCTTTACTACATCATTAATACAATATACTGTAATCATAAACATTCCCTTCTCAAATCAAGAGCATCCCAGTGACCTCCATTCTATACAAAGAGCATCACAGTGACCTCCATACTATACAAAGAGCATCACAGTGACCTCCATACTATACAAAGAGCATCACAGTGACCTCCATACTATACAAAGAGCATCACAGTGACCTCCATACTATACAAAGAGCATCACAGTGACCTCCATACTATACAAAGAGCATCACAGTGACCTCCATACTATACAAAGAGCATCACAGTGACCTCCATACTATACAAAGAGCATCACAGTGACCTCCATACTATACAAAGAGCATCACAGTGACCTCCATACTATACAAAGAGCATCACAGTGACCTCCATACTATACAAAGAGCATCACAGTGACCTCCATACTATACAAAGAGCATCACAGTGACCTCCATACTATACAAAGAGCATCACAGTGACCTCCATACTATACAAAGAGCATCACAGTGACCTCCATACTATACAAAGAGCATCACAGTGACCTCCATACTATACAAAGAGCATCACAGTGACCTCCATACTATACAAAGAGCATCACAGTGACCTCCATACTATACAAAGAGCATCACAGTGACCTCCATACTATACAAAGAGCATCACAGTGACCTCCATACTATACAAAGAGCATCACAGTGACCTCCATACTATACAAAGAGCATCCCAGTGACCTCCATACTATACAAAGAGCATCCCAGTGACCTCCATACTATACAGAGAGCATCCCAGTGACCTCCATTCTATACAGAGAGCATCCCAGTGACCTCCATTCTATACAGAGAGCATCCCAGTGACCTCCATTCTATACAGAGAGCATCCCAGTGACCTCCATTCTATACAGAGAGCATCCCAGTGACCTCCATTCTATACAGAGAGCATCCCAGTGACCTCCATTCTATACAGAGAGCATCCCAGTGACCTCCATTCTATACAGAGAGCATCCCAGTGACCTCCATTCTATACAGAGAGCATCCCAGTGACCTCCATTCTATACAGAGAGCATCCCAGTGACCTCCATTCTATACAGAGAGCATCCCAGTGACCTCCATTCTATACAGAGAGCATCCCAGTGACCTCCATTCTATACAGAGAGCATCCCAGTGACCTCCATTCTATACAGAGAGCATCCCAGTGACCTCCATTCTATACAGAGAGCATCCCAGTGACCTTAATTCTATACAGAGAGCATCCCAGTGACCTCCATTCTATACAGAGAGCTTCCCAGTGACCTCCATTTTATACAGAGAGCATCCCAGTGACCTTCTTTCTACACATAGAGCAACCTATTGACCTCCATACTATACAGAGAGCATCCCAGTGACATCCATTCTATACAGAGAGCATCTCAACGACCTTCATTATCCTAGTGACCTCTATTCGATACAGACAGCATCTTAGTACTGGGTGGCCTCTAAAGGTCACCGGCCTACTGGGAAAATTCCCTGTAAGCCCTATGGCTACTACACTCCTGCCCCCAGCACCGCTTTGAGTCGCTTTGCTAAACACTCATACCCTGGCATCCTACTACCATGGGAGCAGGGGAATGGTTGCTACAGGAACCGTGGAAAGGGAGTACCTTGGCATTTGCCCACCCTGCACCCATGGAGCTCGAAGCTATCAGGGGCTGGCAGTTTAAGACAACACTGAGCACTTAGTCTATGAGTGTTGTTTATAAACAGATTACCAGCAGCTACTAAGGACCGCACTGCACATGTGCCAGATAAAGATGGGCGTGGTGCAAGTCCCACCCCCACCCAGACACCCCCTCCTCACTATGAGGCCCGAGTTGGTCTGATCTGAAATGAACAACCATAATGAAGAGCTGCTTACCGAAGCCTTTTCACTATTCCCTGACATATAGAAAACAGGCAGATAAAGAAAACCAGGATGTAAAACGGTAACAGAGACGACTGTGTCAGGCGGAGTATGTAGTCCTGTGATGGCGGCTGGAAGGATTCCTGGCACAGCAGCCAATTCACTGTGAAATTTCTGAATTAAAACACAAAGCAAAAAGGGAACATAGTACATATTACAGACATCGCGACAGCAACACTGAATGCGCACATACGCAAAAATGACGTCTCTTACTTGGTCATGTTCAGTCCAAATTTTACTTCAAGAAAATGTTGAATTTGACGGTTTTCCTTATGAGGCACCACAGTCTGGTGTAAATAAATAGAAGAAAAATCTGGGTTTACATTAGGGAGGATTATATTGCCAATCAATAAACCAGACCTCTATGCATTCCTTTCTCTAAACTTTATGCAACACTTTTCCTACAGAAGCTGAGCAGTGCGCCACCTAGTGTGGAATCAATGGTCCAATCTCTTTTTCCAATTGGTATAATGAGGACTTCAGCTGGGTACAAACTGGAGGGCTATCGGACGATGATTGTGCAGGTCACGGGACAATCGCCAGAGAGCTCCAACATGCATCATATCGTGTGATTAGATTTTTGCGAGTTTCTTCATTTTACTAAATCAAAGTCTTGAGAAAACTTCATTGTGTACTGAATGACACATGATCTGAGTAACGATACCCATTCCTATTTATATATATCGCCACCTTGTGTGCGAACATATTGTTGCAGCAACGATCCACAGGAGGAGTGTGTACGGGGTCACTGTTAATCAGGTCAGGGCTAGAACTGTTACTACAGATTTGACAAGATGTCAGATAACTCACGTCACTAAGAAAGGTGTCCTTGATTACTTACCCTTATCAAGAAATGCAGCGATGCAGCAATTGTAAAGGCCAAATAGAAATACATTATCTTCATCACTTTTGCTCTAAACGTTCCCTTTTTCACACTGATCTGGGAGACACATAAAATGTAAGTTAACAATAAAGCAACAATTGAATGTTTTTATATGTTATGCACTTATAGGGGGCATAAAATCCTCGCTTAATAACATTAGGGGACTTATGCAAGTCTCTTGTGTAAGTACTCTTTAACGCTACACCTCTTGATTCACTCAGCAGATGTTGGCTTAGAACCGTTTGCTAGGAGATCCGTACAGGGGAACAGCATTTCCGCAGACAGGCATATAAATGAAGTGCCGAGAGCGGCTGTAATAAGTTCTGCACGGATCTGCGTTTGGATGGACACAGATCCAAGTGGAGAAGGTAAGGTAGGGTTCTGGACATGTAAGTGTCAATAACTCTGCATGAGAGCAGAGTGACATAGGCATCCACTGCCCTCTTCCATGCAGACATCCAGATCCCTGTGTGTTCTATTACGACCCCCACCTCCACTCCTCTCACAGGGGAGATTTACTACAGATTGTAAACACTAAATAAAGGCAGATGTTGCCCACAACAAAATCAAATGCTATGTATAATTTACAGAGTACATTATAGCTGCTATTATAACCTGCACTTTTTAAACTCCACCCATAGGCAGCTATGATGCGACAAGATGCTAATATAACTTTGCAATGTAATGTTTTGCAGCAAGAGCAGTAATGAATTGCAGAGGTGAAGGCAGGGAGCCTCACATATCACAGGTATAAATGTATCTATAAAGGTATGTACACAAAACAGTATTATCTTGCATTTATCAAACAACAGTTTTATACGATATCATATTAGTGCGTCTGCTCCCACAATTACGTTCTATTGTACCAAAGCATCGCATCGTTTGATATCAGTTCATAAACTTCTGATTCTGATGTGTGTACGCACTCACAGCGATTCTGCCGATAGCTCCTGAAACAGAGGGTATCTTTGTTGGCATACATATTGAATCTATCAAGTCACAATTGTTTTAACAGAAGGTTATGGAAGATGAAAATCAGATCGTGTCAGCGTGTACACATGAACCAGCATGCTCATGGTGACTGTCAGTCATTCGTTAAATAGCTCAGCTCGTGCTTTATTTATTTATTTGTAAGTGTATTATATATATATATAT
>WWET01001417.1:265029-277027 GCA_011038615.1 Limnodynastes dumerilii | reverse complement strand
TCAGTAAAAAAAAAGTGCATGCTACGTTACTTGAATCAGACACTTGTAGTAATCACAAGTAACGCAGATTATGAGTATGAGGAAGATGAGAAGGATGTGGTTTGCAGGTACAATGTTTTACGACGGACCATTTTACAAAAGCTGAATGGAGACCGCTGCCATTTGTCAGCAGTCGCCACTTGAAAAAACAGTGGCGATGTGACTCCTGCAGTTGCAAAGAGTCATCCGCTGACAGGTAATTGCTTTTACCTAACCCAACTCTTAACCTTTTCCTAGCAACCTAACCCTAACTTTCCCCTTTTTCAGCCCTTACACTCCATGGGATGGATCTAGACTTAAGTAAGTGCTTGAAATGAAACCATGTTGATTGCGAGTCATAGTTCATCTGTTACAAACAGTATTAGAGATGAGAGGTGATGTTTCCTATCCCAAGTCTAAATAACAGTGTGATAGTAAAGCTGGTCAGTATCTGTGTGCAGTAAGCAATTCAAAGATATATCCCTGCATGCAAAGAATACAATTACCTTGACTCCCCCTGCAATCAACATGGTTTAGCCCAGGAGTAACTCATTTCAAGCACTTACTTAAGTCTGGATCCAGCCCCATGTCCCACAGCCTATCCCTACCCCTTAACGCCTTGCAGCCTAACCTTCCCCTTAAACCCAAACCCACTATCCACTGCAGCCTGTAGCTACTGGGAATGAAGAAAATAAAAACAGAAGACACTTTGGGCCTGATCCAGACTAAACATCTTATTACATACGCAAGCATAGAGATACACGACTACTAAGGATAATGCACTCCCCTCTCACGTACGTAACTTAGCTGACTTACGTGTTCAGAACCCTGCCTTATCTTTTCATTGTGTATTTCTGGTCGTACGTATCGCCTTGTCATACACAAGTGCCTCACCCCGCCCACACTGTACAATTTAAATGCCTCCCTCCTCCCACAATGCGTATAATCGCAAGTAGGGATGGCACGTCCTATTGCACGGAGTCACGTAACATCTGCCGTGCACACGCACAGTCCGTTCCCGCAGCCAGAGTTACGCAATGCTGCGCTATGAAAGATGCTCTTTATTTTCCTTTGTCCTGAACCCTTCCTCTGTGAGCTCTGTGTCTTGTCACACAGATTAGATGAGGTTTATAAAGCTAAGTGACTTTTATTCTGAGGCTATAAAGTCTTGGCGCCAGAGTTACTAAGCTGCAGGTTTGGAAAAGTGTAGATGTTGCCCATAGCAACCAATCAGATTTTAGCTGACATTCTCTAGTATGTAAAAAGAACTTGTCCAAACCAGCAGCTTAGTAAATCTGGTCCTTGTTTTTTGTCTGCACAGAAGTTGTTGCTTCTCATACCTGTTAATGATGAACCAGGCTGCCGTCAGCATCCCTGATAACCAGGTCCCACTCATTATCCAGCTGGTCACAAACAAGGCGCTGATATAAATCCCTTGCAGGCCAAATATGATCCCGAGGTAGAAATAAACGGGGTCCACAATGCCCTGCAATAAACACAACAGTCAGAACAATTGCACCGCCTTTTATCTGGGACACTCGTATTATAACCGGGTTTAATAATATACAGGAAACTTAGGACCTGATCCAGAGTTAATGGTCAATTCCATACGGTAGCCTCTGCTGCGGAAGCTTGTGTACATAATTAATGATACTTGGTACTATCCCTGCTCTCCTATGTACAATGGGGATCCTCCACCACTACCTTAATTATTAGCACACATCTTCCAGCGAGCGGAATACTGGACTGTACCTAAGGGCTTAGTAACTTTGCCTGGGGTGAATCTAAAACAAGGTTATTTAATTATCTAATAAACCAATATTATATTGCACATAATGCCACATATATAGATTCTCTGTGTAATATAATAATTAGAAAGAGGAGCTTAAGAGCTATTTGTGTTTTTTAAAGCACGTTATCCATTTCATGTCACACTTACATTATTTTAATGTTTCGCTGGTGTTTTGGTCCCTTCAAATTTTTATAACGACATGATAAATAAAGTATTGACCTTTTAAATAATGACATCTTTTCAAGAACAATTTAAACGCCTAAGCCTATGCAGGCTCGTAACTATGGGTGGGCGATAGGGGCGGCCGCACAGGGCGCAAAGTCGAAGTGGGGGCGGCAAAAGTTCATTTTTAAAGGTTAAACTGGTTACTAATTCAGGGTTAGGGGCACCATTTTCTCTTATTGCCCCTGGTGCTAAAATTTCTAGCTACGGCTACGAGCCTAAGTATGGTGTATAGGTTGGCTGCGTTCCGATGCAGGGATATTGGCAGCGCGCATGCAAGGTAACAATTGCCAGCAGACTTCTGTATGTAGTAAGCCTTTCAGAGTTATTACCTTTGAATCCGGCCCTTAGAGGCCAATACATTTCGTATATATACTTACATCAAACTGGTATAGAGAAGAAGAATAGGTAACAGTGTTTACCTGACTTCCTGACATCTGATACAGGGCACTGGCTATAAGCTCTGGGTACAACGTCATCTGCTGTACGGCATTAATGGTCTTCATAGGCACCGTCTTGTTGTTATAAGCCAGCTCAAATACACCTGAAATGAACAGTATAACAACTCAGACACAGCTTATGGCTGCCACAGACCCCCCACCTCTAACGCAGACCTGTGTCACAGATGAGGGAACAGCCTATTTTTACATGACACTAATTGGGGCTGAGTAAAGCCAGGTATTCTCTACGGGGTGTATTCGCACCTAAGCTTCTGCTTCTTAGCTGCGTATTTTTCTGAAATGACCTACTATGCATGCAGGTATGTAGATTGACTCCGTGCGGATTTTAAAGACCGCACAGAGTACTTTAGGAAGAAAGAGGTGGCCTTATGCCGCCTCAGGGAGTGTTTAGTTAGAAGGAGGGGAGGCGGGAGGAAGCAATGTCTGTGTGTAGTTTCCTTTTTAAGAAGAAAACTATGCACGGCTGGATAAAGAAGCCCTATGCCTTAAGGTAGGGGGGGGGGGTTAAGGACAGGACAGGGGTATTAGGTGCGGATCTCTTAGGTGTGAATACGACCCTACATGTTTTTCTGCACAATGATCTGCACGTTTGAAATTATATTGTGTGTGTACGCTGCAACGAATATGCCTGGTCAATGCACAGTACAAAGCACTGTTTGATTGTATCCTTTATACAATTTCATTGTGCTGATTAAACAATGGCACAACGTTGTTTCATATGTGCAGTGTGTATGAGGATCTTCCACACAGTTCCTCTTCCTGCTCTAGGGACGCCTTTGTAGACGGGCACCTTCGAACTTTCGCCAGCTTTGGGAGTAACTGCACAAAAAGGTGCAAATCTGCATCTGGACAAACCATGCATGCACTATGAGGGGTGCAACTTGCATGCAAGGAAAAGACTGACTGATTTTACTTATTGCGCACAAATACTGAACTGCTTTAATTTAAACTGTACGTTACTGGCTATACACTAGTCAGAATATCCTGGCAAAAGGGGGAGGTGCTGCTGAGATGGGCTGCATGGGCCTCTTGTAAATCCCTGCACGGATTGGCTGGATCTCCTGTCAATCTCACCAAGAGAGCCATGCAGCTAGCCTATGGGCTGACTGCAAAAAAAGACAGTGGTAACTACGCCCTGCCATGCCGTAAGCTAAAATGATTGAACCCAAGTATTTTTTCCTGTTAGGAAAAATTCCATACACTGCATCGATTACTGGTACAATCATACAGTAACTGGATGATCAGACCAATAATCACTCTAGTGTCAAGCTTTACAGTTAAACTAGGTTTATATTGGTAACAGGGATGTCAGAGTCTTGCAGTTACCTCTTTCAAACGATGGTGCTCTCAACATGTCCTTATAAAAGGAGTAATAAATGGCTCCATCCCCCTGAAATGTAATTTCTCGTTCCAGGTCCTAAAAGCAGAGAAAGCACAGAAGAGGAGGTAAGATTTATTATTCGGTCATCAAACAACTTGTATGAATTATTCTATACACATGTTAAAGCAAATGTAAAAATATGTTCTATGCAGACATAAATGGAAGATCATGCTGGTGCACCGCCAGTGATGTAACTACAGGGGGCGCAAGGGATGCGGCTGCTACGGGCCTGGAGGAGAAGGGGGCCTGTGACAGCTACTCCCCCAGCACCATAAGCAAGCTGACAGCTTAAAACAGCACTTGGCACTCCATGGGCCAGATTTACTAAGCTGCGGGTTTGGAAAAGGAGATGTTGCCCATAGCAACCAATCAGATTCTAGCTGACATTCTCTAGTATGTAATAGGAAAGTGAGAGCTAGAATCTGATTTGTTGCTATGGGCCAAACGCGCAGCTTAATAAATCTGGCCCTATGTATGAGCCGATCGCTTTTTTAAGCTGTGAGCCTCTGACAGCTTCTATCAGTCAGTGATCCCAACTAGGCTCTACCTACCTAATCCTGTCTCCTCAGGCCCCGCCTCCTTACTATAAGGCCCGATTCTGTCACCTTCCACCCTTGTAGACCAGTATTGTTGGGGTATATGGTCAGTACATGCAGAACCTCTACATTAGAGACTGCAACTAAAATGGTGCACAGCATTAAATGCAAAACATATGAAGAAAGGCTAGAGGAACTAAACATGTAAAGCTTGAAGGGGAGAGGGGGGATAGGATAGCAGCTTTCACATATATCAAGGCATGTAACCAGGTACAGGAGGGGGCATTTTTCAAAGTAAGAGGTGTAATAGAACATAAGGACATGTGTAGAAACTGGAGGCTAGGAGGTTTAGAGGAAATGTGCGAAAAAATGACTTCACTGAAAGGGTGGTTGAGAAGCGGAATAACCTCCCATCTGAGGTGGTAGAGGATAACACTCTTAAAGCTCACACAAAATGGAGGGTAAAATAGGGCCTAGGGTCAGTATAGTTTAAAAAAAAAAAACAACTGAGCCGACTGGATGGGCCATGTGGCTCTTATCTGCTTTCACTCTCTATGTTGGAAAGAATAATTCAGGGTGAATAAGGCACTGGAGGTCTACAGCAATCATACATATATATATGTACTCACACACACACACACACACACAAATATATATATATATATATAATATATATATTTATATACACACACAACCTCACAAAATTGTTCCATTAACACCTTGGTTCACTTATCAAACGGTTTTCCAATATACTTTGCAAGTCATTGCCAGGTATACAATAAAGGCCATTATTGCATAGCCCTGACATTTGTTTTAAATATATTCATAATAACTATATAATAGTTTACAAGTCATATTAATTGTAAGTTTCCTCATTGTGGTCAGCACGTTTAGAGATCAGCTCTAGAAAAGCCTTACCACATCCTCCTCTGTGCTGGTAATTCCTCTATCTCTATATAGCCTCAGGCAGCCAGTGACATTATCTCCTGTATATCACATTAACGCAAACCAAGCTATGCAAGATACAAAGCAGGAGCCTTACCCTTCGACTGGAAAACCAGAATTTGCGTTCATGATAGGTGGACAGGTAGGCAGCATACATCATGCCACTAGTGATCGTTACTAGACAACCAACAAATAGCTTTGCAAATCGCTGTACTGCAACACCTGGGGGGAAAAAAGGCATAAATCAATAAAGAAAATGGCTGCATCCGAAGATTGTTACATTGAACCAAACGCAGGAAGGAGCACGGAAAGAAAACATCTGGTTTATAAACATTTGTATTGAAACTCTACTGAGACACATTCAAAAAGCAGCAATATTTTCACAACCAGCAGTAACTTACCCCTGACCTTCATGTACCTGTTTAAATTCAGCTATACCCTTTTGTGTAACTTAGAGCCCGATTCAATTAACCGCAAAGACGAGAATAAGAGTGAAGTGCACCTATGTCTGTCTATTATAGCAATAAATACTCACCTCTATGAGGTGCGAGCTAAAATCCATGATGTAAATTCATGGAAAAAGTATCGCGACCAGGCATCTTGGTTAATTGAATCGGGCCATTAGTTTGGCAACAGTCTGGAGAGTGGGGATCGTCGAAACGATAGTCTTCATTTTAAAATTCCATCTGCTTAAAGGTAAGTGTTTAGCCAAAGGTAAGGAGAGTGTTGATATTATTGGTTTGTGCACCCTTTGAACCTTGCTATTGGAAGTGTCCATTCAGCAGGGACCAACAACTGCATCCCCAGTCTGTGGCAGAAGATGCCAGGGGTGTCACTCCATAGCAAGTATTTCGGAGGCTTTATGGGGTGAGTTAAAAACATATGATATATGACACAATATAGGGACTCTCGCTGTTTAGTTAGGACCACCACAGCAAAACGGCCTTTAAAGTGTCTGGTGGCTTATTATACTTTTGCAAATGTGTGTAACTAATATTTCTGTGTTTTATGTTACAGATAGAATTGTATAGTTAGTTGCTGGTTGGTGGCAATGCGTTGGGGCATTTTCTTTCCTTTGTTTAGGTGTAGATTGCCGCTGCCTTTCATACACCTGTCTATATTAACCCATAAATTGGGGAAGAACGGTGGCTCAGTCAGTTTTATTTTTTGTTTTTTTACTAGAATCTAGTCCTTTATTGTAGCAAACAGCGAGTTCCCTCCATTCCCGTCTCCGTAGCCGCGTCTTTACAAAATGGCAAACATCAAAAGAAAAGGGCGCCAGGAGGAAAAGGACGCAGGAGGAAAAGGACGCCGGGAGGAAAAGGACGCCGGGAGGAAAAGGAACCTGGGAGGCAAAGGACGCCGGGAGGCAAAGGACGCCAGGAGGCTTAAAGGAAAACTAAAAACCTGACAGATCT
This sequence comes from Limnodynastes dumerilii, assembly GCA_011038615.1. Taxonomy (NCBI): domain Eukaryota; kingdom Metazoa; phylum Chordata; class Amphibia; order Anura; family Limnodynastidae; genus Limnodynastes; species Limnodynastes dumerilii. The sequence continues at coordinate 270,254 of WWET01001417.1, read as the reverse complement.
AGCTGGATTGTGTACAGCATGCTAAGATATTCACTGCCGAACGCTGTCCCGAGGCCTCCGCCGCGCACAGGGCTGTATAGGGGGCCGCTACTTCTATAGAAAATGCAGCACCTTCTCAGAGCACTAGGGAAGGGGACCAACACAACCATACAAAAGTCGGGTTACGTGGAAACGGCCGCGCCTCACTTCCGTGTCCTCAGGGACTTCCCCAAGCTGGACTTGCCTTTTGGCGCAGCTTTCGCCGCCAGCTTCTTGGAGGGGCTTTTCCCTTCTTGGCTTTTGAGGGAGGAGGAGAGGAGCCTTTTTGGGCACGCTCTTGGCCTTCCAAAACATCCAAAAACATACTGAGGTTAATTGGCTGCTTAATAAATTAACACTAATGTGTGTGTGTGTGTGTGTGTGTGTGTGTGTGTGTATGTGTATGTGTATGTGTGTGTGTTAGGGACCTTAGTATGTAGTGCCAATGGGTCAAGGAATGATGTAAAAGTGTAATATTCTCTGTAAAGCGCTATGTAATCTGATAGCGCTATATAAAAACCTGTTCATAAATAATAATAAATAAATTGATTTGATATGAATAGCTACCATTTTGTGTAACTATGTTTTTAAAACCAGGGTCCGGATCCAGATTTAATAGGAAATTCCGTATGTAGCCTCCGCAACACAGACTAACAAACAGCATTTCTGATTCACGATACAGTAAGAGAGCGGACCCTCCCTCCTACGTGCGGATAGTGGATCCTTGACCTTGGCAATAATCTTAAATATTCCACATGCAACATTATGTGTGCGCAATAGAGGATCGTATGTAAGGGCTAAAGCCAGCCCCTCAGTACGATTTAAACGTATCTTGCACGCATGGTGGGTGGCCTGGCGCCCCTTGTGGAGGCTGATTTCTGCACGTAATAGAGCATCGGGTGACTGTGCTCCATTATAGAAGACTAAATACAGAGCATGCGCAGTTCCTATTCAGAGATAACTTAGGTACACATAAAGGTAAAGATTTAACATAATAATAATAGGCCAGATCCAAAACTCCGACACCAATGCGACTGGAACTCTGACCGCAGCGACTACAGCGTTCCCATGCCGGATTGCTGTATATGCCACATCCCTCACACGCACGGGACTTCCAGCACAAAGGTCTGGATTCACAGTTACATAGGCCCTGATTCAGAGATTGAAAATAAGAACTTAAAGTTACACCTGGGTTAAACCATGTTGATTTCAGGGGAGTCAAATTTCATTTGTTGCAACAGTATTATAGTTAAAAGGTGATGTTTCCCAGCTCAAGTCTAATTAGCAGTTTAAAAGTGAAGCTGATCAGGTATCTGTGTGCAATAAGTAAAAGCAAAGCATTCTCCCTGCATGCATAGAATAAAATTAACTTGACTCCCCCTGAAATCAACATGGTTTTGCCCAGGTGTAACTTTAAGTTCTTATTTTCAGCCTCTGGATCAGGCCCATAGTTTTCGTCTTACCACTCCCACTCTTGACTACAATCCGCTCTGCTGTCTGAACGTGTTGCAGTGCCAAAAATCAAAACGATAGAAAGCAAAAGCACTGTGCACAAGTCTGGGCCCTCAAGTTCTCGGGGACTGGGGACCTTATTTCAGCACACTGCATCGTAAAGTATTCTTCTCTGTGTGTATCTTTTAGCTTAAAGATAATCAATATGTAGATGGCTTCTAATTGCACTAAAATAAATAATAACAGTAATATAAAAGAACATTAAATATTATAATGCAACAATAATTAGCTAAGTGTAAAACCTGTTTTTATGATCGTTAACTATTTGTGACTGGGTATTTATTGCCTCAATGGAAACACTGCCATCAATGAAATGAAACTACTGCTGCTTGAAATTGACCAGGATCATAGACCCTTTCCACACAAGCAGAACTTCCTCTATGAGGGATAATCGAGCATTCTTCCAAGCTTTGCACTACCAGGAATCAATGATACAGATCAGGCTGGATATCTGCAGCTCAGACTTACCAGTCCCCTGAACCAGACATTCTTAGACCCAATCGTTCAACACAATGGCTAGTCTGTACCTACAAAATGCTCTAGGGGTGTGCTTATACCAGAATTACCTGCTTCACAAACTGGCTGCTAATGACCCCATGTAACATAAGACATAGTTACTTTAATTAAGTCACAATGACAAAAATTAAGTATAAGTTGGTGTATTTGTTTCAATCAATGGAATAAAAATTCCTATAACTAGGAGCAGGTGTAGCATTACGTAGGAGGAAATGCAGTCTTTAAATATCAGGTGAAAGGTAGGAATAGAATTTATTGGTTTTATATGACTGCCTAGAGATGAAACAGGGAAGGGAGGAGACAGCAAAACACAGGCCAAGTACAGTAATTATGTCGCAACAAAGGTAGACCTGCATGCAAATGCAATTGACCAGTCAGTTGTGTATCCTGCCCTGGCAGACAAGATGGAATTTATTCATTATTATTATTAATAATAACGTTAATTTACTAGGCGCTAGCAAGTATCCGTAACACTGTACAGTGAAACAAAGAATATACAAATGACATATAGAGGTTAGCAATGTGGTGATAGGGAGGTGAAAAATAAAGTAAATGAGGAGACACAACGATGTGGGGGAGAGGAAAATTAAATTAGGAGTTAGAAAGATAGGGGGAGGGGACGGAGAAGAAGTGGAGAAGAAGTGGGATTTGAAGGCTTCTCAATCACTGGTACTAGTACCACTGGTGGTACCCGGACCGCTGCTTGGTGGTACCCGGACCGCTGCTTGGTGGTACCCGGACCCGCTGCCTGGGGGTACCCGGACCCGCTGCCTGGGGGTACCCGGGGCCGCTGCCTGGGGGTACCCGGGGCCGCTGCCTGGGGGTACCCGGGGCCGCTGCCTGGGGGTACCCGGGGCCGCTGCCTGGGGGTACCCGGGGCCGCTGCCTGGGGGTACCCGGGGCCGCTGCCTGGGGGTACCCGGGGCCGCTGCCTGGGGGTACCCGGGGCCGCTGCCTGGGGGTACCCGGGGCCGCTGCCTGGGGGTACCCGGGGCCGCTGCCTGGGGGTACCCGGGGCCGCTGCCTGGGGGTACTCGGGGCCACTGCCTGGTGGTACTCAGGGCCATTGGGCAAGTTTGTAAGGTACCTGTTACTACAAGAAAAAAGGTTGTGAACCGCTGATCTAATAGATGGTGGTAGGTTATTGCAGTACAGAGGGGCAGCACAAGTAAAATATTGGATGTGGGAATAAGAGGGGGTTATCAGGTGGGAGGTGAGTCAGCAAATGTTGCTAGAGAAAAGGGGCCTGGAGGGTGTATGGATGGAGAGAAGGGAGCAGTGGAGGAGGAGAGAGCGTTGTAGGTGGAAAGATAATAATGATAATCAGGTGATCTTGCTAGCTACTTCTGATTGGTTAATATTTTCTGTATTCTTCCACTAATCATGATTTAAATCATTAGTGTGGTGATACAGGAAAGTGTGGCCATCTATGTGCATTATTAATTGATATTCCATTAATATTATGACAGGAAGAGAAATTCATTTTTTTAGGGGAGAAACAAGAGGTTTGCATTTTATTAGTATAATGTAGTGGTGTCTGTAATTAATTATACTGTATAAGGAACATTAGCAATATACTACTCTACTATACTACTTATCATTTAATATTGTCTTGCATACACACAGTGTAATGCAACTTTTCCACTAACACTGCCAAGATCTTTTTCATGCAGTATTCACTCACATTTTGTAGATAATCCCATTTTTCGTTTGCCTTTGGGTTTTTCTATTTGTTCACTGTCTTTTGTTGCTGGGAGAGGATCCTTGTTTCTTTTCCTCATTTCCACCATGGGAGAGCCTCAAAAAAAACCCCACAATCATTTAATAAATACACATACATGTTATAATATACATGATTTCTATTACACATCCAAACACCGTTCAGGAAAATATATTCGACAAGGAAACGAGAAAATTGTATGCATTGTCATTGCTAGATATAAAAGGGAGATATTTTCATTTATCCTCCAACTGACTGCTGTATCACACCAGCTAAATGACACCTGACCAGATTCAAAGCTCCGTGCGACTTACATATGCACAGAGATCTGTAAGCATGGAAGAGAGGGGTGTGCACGCCCCCTGGCACTCTCCTCCTTCTTACAGGGGGCAGGACACTTAACTGCTTCTCTCCACCCCGGCCCTTCATTAGCATGCCTAGCTCCGCCTGTGAGGCGGGCTTTCAGCATGCGGATGTGAATTGCCATCCCCTTTGAAAGAAGTTCTTCCGAACGGAACTGAAGAACGTTTAACATGTGCCGATGTTACATGTCAAGGGGACTTACGCAAGAGACTTGCATAAGTCCCTTCCGACCCTATTTGAGAATCAGCGCAACCATTTGTATTGTATTTTAGTTAGTAAAAAGTAAAAATATTAGATAAAAGCAATGGAGACCCTTTATGTTGTTAAGCTTAATATTTGTCTCTCACCCAATTTCCCTTAACTCTGCCACTCTGACAATGACCTCTCAATTTCCAACCCCTTCTTACTTATACCTTGATGGCTGTTCCCATCCCACCACCGGATCTATCCCCCTCCCCAGAAGGGTTTCCATCTCTGTTCAAGCTTCCAAACACCGGACAAGATCTAAACTTCCGTAATTGGTGCATTTTCCGTACATATATTGTTACTGTGTTTGTGCTTACCAGTCACTTCCAGCATAGATCTGGATACTCAGTACACAACGTTTTTTCCGACGGTGAGACAGGTTGAGTGTGTAATGCAAATGCGAAAAGTGGGAGGTGCTAATCATACCGTATTGACTGCATTCAGCCCTTACATGTGATCTTAACTTCTGCACGTCATTATTTTAAGTTGGGGCAGTGCAAAAAATTTAAAGTAGGCAAGTCTGGATCCGATCCACCATTATGATAGAAACATAGAAAGTGACGGCAGATAAGAGCCACATGGCACATCTAGTCTGCCCATTTGTTTCTTGAAAACTATTCTGACCCTAGACCCTATTTACCCTCAATTTGGTTTACAATTTAGGATACCCTTATATTTATCCCAAGCATGTTTAACTGTTCTACTGTATTGGCCTCAACCACCTCAGATGGGAGGCTATTCCACTTATCTATCACCCTTTCAGTGAAGTAATTTTTCCGCACATTTCCTTTGAATCTACCACCCTCCAGTTTATATTCATGCCCTCGTGTTCTATTACACCTTTTCTTTT
>WWET01001417.1:212543-230823 GCA_011038615.1 Limnodynastes dumerilii | reverse complement strand
GTAAAAGTAGTAGTAATTGCCCCCACTGTATTAATAGTCTTCCCATTCAAAAGTGGACCCTTCCCCTCTCTTTCTTTTGTGAATATTGAACAGAAATACTTGTTAAGATGACCTGCCATAGCCCTTTCACTCTCAATAAGAATTCCACTTTCCATTTTGAGCCTTACGATACCCTCCTTTGTTTTTTTTGCCTTTCATTTATATACCTAAAAAAGCTTTTGTCCCCTTTTTGTACCAAGTGGGCCAGTTTTTCTCTTTAGTTTGTGCATTTGCTGCTCTGATAACCTTGTTAGCCTCCTTCCGCTTTGTAAAATAATCCTCCCTGTCATCATTTCTCTTAGATTGCTTATAATTCCGAAGAGCCATCTTTTTTGCTTTCACTGTAGTTGCTACCCCTTTTGTAAACCACATTGGCTTTCTTTTTATGGGGTTTTTTCTAACCATTCTTATACAAAGGTCTGTTGCTGAGCATACTGGGGGCTCAAGACATGATGGGGGATACTGGGAGGCTGGAGAGACATGATGGGGAATACTGGGAGGCTGGAGAGATATGATGGAGGATACTGGTGGGCTGAAGAGACATGATGGAGATAATGGGAGGCTGGAGAGGGTTACATGCTACATATGGCAGCAGCGTGTAATTGTGTCTTTGTGCTGTAGCAAGGAATTTCAGTCCTGGTTTCCCTTGCAGCATTACTGCTTGCTAGGGATCCTGGCTAATTACGCTGCTGCTGGGATTCCCTAGCTGGGTATTTAGCTGTGTGCAATCAGCAGCTAATGGGGATGTGCCTCTCCCCTTAAATACCTGACACCTGATTGCCTCCTTGCTGGTAATAGCTTCTAGCTTTTCTGTCTGTGCGCCTGTTAGATTTTTTTTGTCTTAACCTCTGATTCTGAGTGCCCTTTTTTCCCTGCCGTGTCTCTCCTGTGTGCCCTGGATTCCTGCCTTGCTTGATCATTGTTCCTGGTATGAGTGAAGTTACCTGCCATTTTTTATGTGCAAGCCCCCTGTCTCTGTATTTGTACTGTCAGTTTATATCCAGCCTTGTGCTGGTACATGTGCTGTATACCCCAGTCCTGAACTGGTTAACCGCTGTGCTATTTCCACCTGCACCACTTGTATACTCCTGTTCTCACAGACTCTGTGCTTATTCTTCCTGCACAAACTATATCCAGCCTTGCGCCGGTACTGTGCTTCTCCACCTGCTCTTATCTGTATTCCAGTTCTGTACTGGTTCGATGCCACTCCACCTGCATTTATCTGTATTCCAGTCCTGTACTGGTTCTGTGCCACTCACCTGTGTGCTATCTTACCTAGCCTTGGCTGTCTCCTGTGTAAGTCTGGCCTTCTACTATCTCCCACTCACTATACGAGTTCGGTTCTGGGGGCAACGATCAGCTATTGGGGGCAACGATCAGCTGTTGGGGCCCAACTCCAGTCCATCCCCACCATCAGGGGCTCTGTCGAACTCCACCCAATAGTTAGATTCCGGGCCCTGGTAACCATTCTCGAAAACAGAAAGACGTGATGGGGATACTGTGGGCTGGAGACATGATGGGGATACTGGGAGCTAGGGAGATATGAATGATAAAATATAAAGTCTATATTGTGTGGCAGTGTTTAGTATGAAGTGGGATTTGTATAGTAGAGACTAGGGGCCAGATCCAGACCTACGACCGCAAGCGATTGTACGCCGGTCGGGAGCGTAAAAACGGGAGAAAAAACGCACTGCGCATGTGCAGTATGACAACTTCCGGTCGTCCGAAGGACATGAGCGTACAGCGAGCGTATTTTCAGCGTATTTTTCGCCCAAGGGGCGTGCGTTTTGTACGACGATAGTCCGGACGCTCAAGTTACTACACAGAGGCGGGGATAGCCATTTAAATTGTACAGTATGGGCGTGCTAAGCCCCGTACGACCAGCGTATCGGTACGAAAATTCGCACGGACGCTTGAAAAAGTTAGGGTAGGGTTCAGCCGCCGTAAGTCGGTACAATCAATGGGAGTGTCATGGGCGTGAAAGTTTATACGCCCGGGCGATCATACGCTCCACTCGCGGGCGTAGGTCTGGATCAGGCCCTAGGACACTGTATTATATAGTGGTGACTATGATTTACTTTCTTTTATTATGCTTACAAGATTGTGGTTTATGACACTTACTATAATCTAGGATGTTTACTGGTGTAACTTGTTAAACAGAAGGGTGCAAATTTAAAGGTTGCTGTGGGGTGCTGAACACCCTAGCACCGGCTAAAAAAATACCATTCCAGTATATAACAAATGCAGGGTACAGGATCCACATTATGCTGAAGAAAAGGAATATAAATAAGACCACATTATTCTGAAGAAAAAGAAGATAAAAAAGAAGAATGGGGGGGGGGTGAGGGATTCAAAAATAATCCACTGGAAATTATGAACATTTCTACAGTTTTATGATAAAAACTATTTAACATTTAATGCACGGATGTGGTCAGTGTTCCATAGTCAGCCCTTCAACCAGCAACTCAAGTGTTGTGTAAACACTAATGAAAGTGGCACAGGGCAGAATCCTCCATATTTAGTGACAAGCTGTCAGCATATTCCATTCCTGAGGTTTGCCAGCAAATATAGATTGACAATCCCTAGTGATTAAATGAGGCCAGTTTTATCAGATGGCTGTCTGGGATGAGCTAACATAATGACATTCAGGACATTAAAGTCTGTAGGCGTTAAAGGCAGTTGTGGCATAGAGGGCTATAAATGCAGAATAAATAAATACAAATATATATATATAGGCCGAAACTTCCCCCTGGGGAGGAGAACATCCGCACACCTAGGAAAAGGGATAAACAATATTTAGTGACAAGCTGTCAGCATATTCCATTCCTGAGGTTTGCCAGCAAATATAGATTGACAATCCCTAGTGATTAAATGAGGCCAGTTTTATCAGATGGCTGTCTGGGATGAGCTAACGTAATGACATTCAGGACATTAAAGTCTGTAGGCGTTAAAGGCCGTTGTGGCATAGAGGGCTATATATGCAGAATAAATAAATACAAATATATATATATATATCCAGAATGTCAGAATGTTATTTTTCTTTCATTCTTTCTTTGTTTTGCTTTACCCAGTACAAGTATTGGTTACCACCAACAACAGTGACCGCCCTGCAGACCGCGGCCCTGACTCAAAAAACGCACGCAAATAATAGCGCAGCAGGTGTGCCATAACGCAGGCAGCGATTGTAACGCACACACAATGGTACTTCTGGATGATATCAGCACACACTGTATGAGCACAAAGCAGACTAGCTCAATGTAGCTACGTGCCCATATATACGTAACGCAAGTGCGGGGTCGTACACTGTAAAGTATAATGTAAATAATTCTTGAATAATGAGACCAATTTAATAGAAATGTGATCACATTAAAATAATAAAATATATTGTTTTCTTTAAAAAAAAATTGAAAACGAAAAAAAAATAATAATAATAATTTTTGGGAACTGTGTATACTGTGCGGAAAGGCCTCCATTAATGGCTTCCATTCTTGACAGCATCAAGACATTGTGTAGCTACTTTGAAGATAGATCACAAAGACTCCATGACAGAGCTAGAAGACTTTTCACTAGGATCAGTAAGGGAACCTTTGTGACCCAGGACTGCAGGCAGCCACCAAGACACCTCAGTCAGGGCCCTACACTGGTGTCTCCTGCACCACCCATCACTGTTCCTGGCCGTCCCCCAACAATTCGTGATCCAAGCTAAGGGCAACGACAAGACACTGGATGGGGAAGAAGGCAACTCACGCCCCCTGCAGCCTGCACGTGTGAAGCACAAACGCCTTCAGCTGGTGAGAAAAGCAGGACGCTTGATTTGCATGTGCCTCTGGATCAGCAGTGTGAGGACCTGTTTGCACTGGGGAAAAATACATTTTTGATGTAAATACATTGGCAGGTCGCCATTGTGAGGACCGCTCCCTTCTGCTGCTTCTGGCCCTGCCACGGCTGTCCTGGATTTCCCACATCTTTGCAGTGGCAAACGCAGGCTTTTGAAAGGGGGGTTTCCAAAGCATGTAATACATGTGGGGTATGTTAGCATGCCTCCCAACATTTTGGAGCCCAAAAACAGGACAAATAAGCCCTGCCCCATCCTGGCCAAGCTCTGCTCCCGTCCCGCCCCGCCCCGCCCCCACTGTAATGCCACACGGGGCAAAAATTACTTTGCTGTTCCAAAAATCACCCCAGCAGAGGTTTTTGTGAAGGACTGTTCAAAATTGTAAAGAGCTACTTAATATGAAGACACTATTAAAAAAATAAATAATAAAATATTTTTTTTTTTACCTTAAGGAATTGCATTGGTTATTGGCTGTAACAAGTCCTGTTTTTTAATGTTTCTTTTAGGTTATTTATAAGTTACTTCTTACACAATAAAATAATAGTTTTATGTTAAAGATACACATCTAATAGCAATAGTAGAGCACATTACACAATGGACCAGAGCTTGTGTCAGTGCATAAGCACTGTTGAATTTGTTGTGAATTGACATAATTGAGTTTATATAAGGGGGACCTCTAGTGACCGAGAGCTCATTAGCTACGGAGCCCCAAAGATGCAGGACCAGGAGGCAGCTTCCAGCCGGAGAAGAAGATGAAAACTTCAAGCAACAGGACATTTAAAATGACAAAACATAAGGGAGTTAACAGGAAAAGTTTAAAATGAAACATGATATTGCCACATAATGGGCCTGATCCAGAACAACGCTTCTGAGCGAATTTACGCGTGGCGGAGGCGTAAAATCGCCTATTTGTAAGTACTGCGCATGCGCACCATAGAAAATACGCTCAATAGCGTAGCGTAATTGTGAACGTATGGGCCATTCACGTATGTGTCACGTAAATACTTACGTGTGGGCGTGCCAATTTTACGTGCGTCCAAAATACGTCTGAAATACGTGAAGTAGGCGGGGGTTGTATTTAAAGTGTACAGTATGGGCGTGCTTAGCTGTGTAAATTCGTCTAGCCCATACGTACGAGGCGGGGGTTGTATTAAAGTGTACAGTATGGGCGTGCTTAGCTTCGTAAATTCGTGTTGCCCATATGTACGTGTGCGTATGACTGCGTTTACGTTGGCAAAAGTTAAGGTAGGGTTTGGAAAGCGTATCTTGACAAAATACGTACGTTCAAGGGGTGTGCCGAGGGGAGTGTAATGAATTTACGCACACGAAAATACGCTATGCGAATAAACGTACGGCAAACGTAGTTCTGGATCTACCCCAATGTTATTTAATGCTTAAAAAGGCAGTAACATATTAATATTACTAGATATATGGGCACATGATTTTTTTCTCACAACGTAACAGCAAATGTACATTTTAATGACAAAAATAGGTGATTTTACTTAGGAGCATTTAAAGAGTGGGCACATGCATTTACATCTATTCTAAGGGGGCTAGCATATTAAACTGTACAGTAGGTTGTCTAATATTTCATTTTTTGATGTACATATTGTTTTTTTATTCACAATAAACAATATATTGTTTATATATTTACTACAGATATTGCTCATTGCGCAGCATGACATTAACCCTTGCCATGCTGACGCTTAAAGTTCTAGAAGGCACAGCATTGCCTGAAACACATGGCCATGCTGTGCCTTCTAGTACTATTAGTGCATGCAGGCTAAAGGTTCTTAGCATGCTGCGCTAGACATTTTGCTTTGGAAAAACACATGTAAAAGATTTTTACATGTGTTTTGCAGCTAAAGAGTGTGGTGCTACACAGCAGGCACTTTTAAATGGCGCTTTTAAATAGCAAGTCATCCGAGATTTTACTAAGCAATGCCTAGTAAATCTGGCGATTGCTATGTCTGACATAGAAAAAATCGCCATGGCAAACATTGCCATGACGATTTTTTCAAAGGTAAAAGTCCCGGGACTTTGCCTTTAGTGAATGCGGCGATTGCATAATCGCCACAAAACTCCTGGTCGATTTTAGCAAAATTGACTTTAGTAAATGGAGCCCTATGAAGTGCATTAGTGATTGACAGAGGGTGGGGCTTAATGGTGTGATTTCCATAAATCACATCATCAAGCTCCATCCCCCATACCAGTATCTATCTCTTCCCTCCCCTCCAAGAATTAGAAAGTAACCCTGTCTTATTGTAGTTACAGCAGCTCACCCCTACAAATACATTTCCGCACCGCCCTCATGTAAAATCCTATCATTGCAGATGCTTCATTTAGGCTTACTTACACAAACAATTTTCATAAGTAGCCAAAACTTTGGAGGTCTGGAACAGGCCCCTGATATATATATTGCGATGGGAACAATGGACCTGATTCACACTTAATAAGACGCTGAATCTCTGTGCGCATGCCCAGAACACAACGTTACGCATGAAATCCAGATGTTTCGTGCAGGAATCCATTATGCACAGACTTCAACTCTGTACTTAGTGAGATAAGTAAGAAGGGGCGGGGCCAGACCTCCATTAGAAAGAAGTTAAGAAGAGTGGGTGGGGTGAGGCATTTAAATGGGGGCATTAAGAACGCGGTTACTTAAGCAACTTAAGCACAGACATACAGACAGAGAGTTAAGGTAGCCCTATGGACACGGAAGTCAGCAACAATTCATAGGAACAATGGGAGTGTCATGGTAGTTGCCTTGCCACTTAACTGCATATTTTTGCGAATCCGTGTATACATCCGTGTTTGCATGAAACCACAAGCCTCAAGTCACTTGCGGGAGAATTGCAGGCTGTCCCAGGATACCGGGAGAACTGCCCGAATTTCGGGAGTCTCCCAGACATTCCGGGAGAGTCTGCAACCCTGATTAAATTGCCTGTAAAGATGTGCATTGATCAATAAGCTGTTTAGTAAACTGCCATGGAAACATGAATAAAAATTTACAATAAACAACAATATTAGAAATCTTAAATGAATATTTAAAGTAGGAAAAGCCATTGAAGCTTTCAGTTAGGGCTTTGGTTGGGACAGCTGTGTGTGCTGTAAGTCTGTGTGTGTTTCCCATGACTCCTTTATTGCCTGGCTGAGTTTAATAAACAAACATTGCCTCACCTCAGTCTCATGTATAATGATGTCAACAAATGTACCAAACTTCTCCTGAGCTGCCCTGACACACCCAGAAATTTCCTAATCTAGCAGGAAGCAATTATCTCATGCCCCATGGCCTGTGCTTACTGGGTTTTATTTGGCAATGACAGAGCGTTTTATTAATGCTGGAAAACAAGACAAGGAAGTAAGATTTCCTGTTGACCTGTTCTGGTGAAGGGCTTTGTACATGATTGAGATGTCTTCACAGCAATGTTGGAAGTAACCTGAATATGTGCAAAGATGTGCAACATTCGCCGCTCTCTATCTTGTTACCAAACCACATCAGGGAGCTGATCCAGAGTTTTTGTGATGTAAACTCGTAAATGTAATGCAGAAGCATCATCACTTTGACCCAGAGGGTGCAGGGTGTAATGCAGAAGCATCATCACTTTGACCCAGAGGCTGCAGGGTGTAATGCAGAAGCATCATCACTTCCACCCAGAGGCTGCAGGGTGTAATGCAGCTGCCTGTACAAGTTTTCATGTCTCAAATTGTTGGTTTTTTTTATAATTTTTTACTTATAGTCAAAAAAAAACACCCCTTAATAATATATACCTTAAAAAATACCTGAGCATATGCTGCTATTGATGCATTCAAATAAACAAATAAAATAAACAATAAAACTAAAGAGTAATGTATGATCAGAATTCTTATTATATTAATGAAATCATTCATACTTTTCTTTCTTTTTTCCATGTCAGGTGCACTGTTTATAATAGAAATAGGGCCATTTATTCATAGAAAATATGCGGCATCTTACACTTCCAATACCATCCTCTGAGATCGGTTAAACTCTCCGGTACGAGAGTCTAATTGCCAAAAATGGGACTTCTGAAAGTTTCTTTTCGAAAGTCCCATTTTTGAATACTTACCACTTTCTACTTTTTTTGTGAATGGGTGAGTATGCCGTTCGGCATACTTTACCCATTCACTTTCGCAATTACTGTTATCCTTCCGCCGTCTGCGATATCCCTCCGAAGCACCTCTGTTGCTGCTATCGCCGGACCAGAAACAGGTGAGTAAACTATCTGTGCAGTTTAGGATTAGGGTTAGGGTCAGGCTGCAGGGGAGGGAGTGTTATGGTCAGGCTGTGGTAGATGGAGGGTTAGGGTCAGGCTGCTAGGAAAGGAGGCTTAGGGTTAGGGTAGTGAGAGGGGAGGGTTAGGGTTAGAATTAGGGAAGGGAATATTTTTCTTTACCATTTAGCTGAACAGAGCTTTCAGAGCTCCGTGGATCAATTGCTATGCCTCACCAAGGCATAGCAATCGAAATCCAAGCCAGTTCGCAACTGGCAGGGAGAAGTCTGATTTTTCGAAAATCAGACTTTCTAACCTGGTTCTCACCCCCCTGCGATGGTGCAGGATTATGGAAGAAGAGCGAGGACTCCAGGCTGATACTGCACCTAGGACAAGCATCTACGCACCCATTTTCTCATTTAAATATACAACCCACAGAGCACATGGATGGAAAACCTGCGTCCAACTTTCTATGCTCACTCCCATTCTGCACATGTGCACAGTGGTTACCACCATAAGTAACAGATGGAAGCACAGCTTGTTACCAACTACTTGCTGTGGTGCTTGGCCATATCATTATTATTATTATCATTATTATTATCATTATTATTATTATTATCATTATTATGATTATTATTATTATTACCATTATTATTATTATCATTATTATTATCATTATTATTGTCCACATTGCTTTACAGAGAACATTAGACATTCACATCAACCCCTGTTTCTTTTTCGGCTGTCTCCATTTTGAATAGGCAGCCATTTTAGATTTTCTTTTTTATAAATGAGTGAGTGTGCCGATCGCATACTTACCAATTCAGTTTTGGAAGCGCAGACCACTGCACCTGTTGCACCTGAGTAACCTCTCAGGGGACTTTTAGGGTTGGGGAAGGTTATGGTTAGGCTCTGGGGAAGGGAGGGTTAGGGTCAGGCTGCGGGGAAGGGAGGGTCAAGGTTAGGGTCATGGAAGGGGAGGGTTAGGGTTAGAATTAGGAGAAGGGTTTGGTAGTTTTTGCACTTACCTTGTTCGTGTTCGGTGCTCCGGATATCAATTGCTAAGCCTCTTCTCTAATTTAGAGAATAATCATTAAGCTATGCAGTATGTGAGTGTGGTGTGGTTTGCTGGTTTTGTGACAGACCATCTTGCGTCACTTAAATGGCAACTGCGATCAATTGCCAGCAGTATCCACTCTCGAGAACAGCGGTTCTGCGATTCCTAGAGTCACCAAGATTTCGCCACCGACAGGTAAGCCTTCATACTAACTCTAACCTTAACCCTAACCCTCCATTTCCCGCACCCTAACCCTAACCTTCTCCTTAAGCCCTAACCATATCCCTCCCTTTTTGGGAGCCGCAGCCTGTCGCTATGGGAACCTTTAGAAAAAGTTACCCATATCCAATATCAATTTTCTATTTGCGAGCATTTTGGCAATGATACAGCTGACGGGCCTGATCCAGAGCTACGCTGTGCCGTATTTCGTAAGTACGGCCAGCGTAGCTCATAAGCCCCCCCTGACACGGCGTACTTACCCACTGTTACGCCGGCTGAAGGCTACCTTAACTTCAGCCGCTGTAACAGTGGGTAATTAAGCTGGGAAACTAATCGTAACCCCCTAACCCAGGCCTCCCTTCCTAATTTCCCTCCCCCCACCGACTACCTTACGTAACTATAGCTACGTTACGGTGCTGCACGCCCTTTCGTTATTTACTACGCTGTAGTTATGGACGCATGATCCAGGGCACCCTGAAAAATCGATTATGCCGGACATCACGTGCCCGGCGCATGCGCAGAAATGCCGTTCTTATGCATATGGCCACCGTAAAAACGATGGCGGCCGTGGGTCAGGATCTGCCCCGACATCTTTATCGTTGTCGCAATATGTTGCAATATGGGCGAATCAGCAATTGCATCCTGTGCAAAAGCAAATCAACTCTGCATGCAATTTATCTGCACCCATCACATTGCAGCACAGTTTTGCTCCGGTCTACATTTGTTCCTATTTTCCCCAAACTCTGGGTCAGTCCCAGACACTGACCGGCTTTACTTTAAACTGTCTCTTTAGACTGGGGCTAGGAAACTTCATCTCTCAACTCTAATACAATTTGCAACAGACTCAAATTTTCTCCCCTGCAAATCAACAAGGTTTTCCCTTCACGTGTTCCGTATGTGCGGGAGTCTGTGTGTCCGCCTGAGCGATAGGAGTGAACTCCCCCTGTCACTCCCCTCTCTTGTGTCATAAGGTAGCCTTACAGTAAGTCACTCTTGCAGATCAGCAGTTCATCCGACCGCTGATCCGCTTGTATGGTGTTGGTGACACCCACACTGTACAATTAACATGCTTCCCCCCACCCACCTTAGCGGGAGGGGAAGCCCGTTTGATCCTAAAAGCCATATTAGTTCTGTACGATGGTTGTTTTGTTAGTTAAAACTAACGTAACATCTGGAGGGTGCATGTGGCTTTGCGTGTGTAAGTGGGCAATCGTTCCCATCTCTGGACCTGGCCCCAGATCTGTGGGGTGTGAATCCCCGCTTAGAATGGCCCTATTGCATATGCAATCGATCTATGGAACTTTCGGTGCTCCAAAAGGTAAGGGATAAAATTACCCCAACCATTTCCCTAATTCTAACCCTCCCCTCTCATAACCCTAACCTTTCCTTCCCTGCAGCCTGACCCTAACCCTCCCTCTCCCACAGCCTGACCCTAACCCTCCCTCCCCGGCAGCCTGATCCTAACCCTCCCTTCCCCACACCCTGGAGAAGTTACTCACCTTTCCCTGCAGTAGTGGCTGCGGTGGTGTTTCCAAATCAAAATGGGTGAGTATGTCGATCGGCATACCCACCCATTCTGAAAAAAAAATTCTAAACTGAGGGGTATTCAAAATAGGGACATCCGAAAAGGAACTTTTGGATGTCCCTATTTCAGAAATGAAACTTCCTAACTGGGGACTGAAACTGGATCTGTGTATATGTCACCTAACTAGTCAGTTCCTGTGTTGAGCTTCAGGTTTAGTTGCCCATTAAATGGAAGCCAATACTTTCTTCAATACTGCCTGTGCAGCTGTACACAGGGAAACTGGATGACTTAAACCAGTGAAATAACTGATGTAATAATCATGAATATGACTTGCTTGCTCCTGTCTCTAATCCTTCTGTTTGCAAACATACTGCCCTGCAGCCAACATTCCCAACCTGTACCGTCTGTTCTTTCAGAGCTCACATATTACCTGACTCATAGTGTATTGTTCCCAGTGAACGACCTTAACTAGGTCAACGGATACATAATTACCAACATTCTAAAATATTTTCCAGGGACAATTTGCCACTGTGCTGTTACATGAAAGCCCATGTCCCTCTGACCCTTCCAGGTCTCCAATCCCAATAAAATCACATTAACAGCATGATAGTTGATAGTCACACACTTGTTGCTTATAATACTGTTACTAAAAATTGCTATATGACAGACACCATCTAAATGCTCCCCTAACCTCTTTGGGGTTTGTCCTGTTGCGGATTTTCACCATCTTTTTTATTTCTTCTGCATCAGGGTAAGATTTTGAGGGGGGTGATCGGGGGTGACAGCTTCAGCTGTCAGTGAGTGATGTGGTCGTCGAGAAACCACGTGAAAGAAAAGACAAAGGGAGGGGTGACAGGGGATAAGAAAAAATAGAAGAGAAAGTGCTTAAATGGGAGCAGGGTATAGGGAGAGCAGCAGGGAGGCAGAAGAATAGAGGGAACAGCAGAGGGATGGGTATAGAAGGAACAGTGTAAAGAGGGGAATAGAGGAAGTAGAAAAGAAATCAGCGCTAGAAACCACAATATCCACAGATGAATAGTTATCAACCTCCAGCAGCTCCTTTAAGGGGGACCAACCGGGTTAGACAGTATTGGGAATATAGTGGGTAGGAAAAAATTAAGAGGGGAGGAGTCCCTACAAAGGGGAGGGGTTAAAATAATCACACCCCCTTTTCCCCCAAAGAAAATTCTAGATCTGTCCTTGTTCAGAATCAGCCACCTGTGTGTATACATGTATACATGTCACCTTTCAGTGGTATGGAAACTCCTACAAAGCCTTTGCCTTCCTAGGGCCAGATTTACTAAGCTACAGGAAAAGAAAACTGGAGATGTTGCCTATAGCAACCAATCAGATTCTAGCTCTCACTTTTCTATTGCATACTATAAAATGTCAGCTAGAATCTGATTGGTTACTATAGGCAACACCTCCCTTTTTTTTTTTTAGCTTTTTTTCAGCTTAGTAAATCTGGCCCTTACCATCTGTTGCTTGTATTATGATTTACTCAATAAAAACCATTGCATAATATTCCAGTTCTTATAAAATGAAGGCAATAATCAAAGTTTATTTCTTTTACATTTATAATTCCCCTTCAACCAGTATCATCTTAGAGACGTCCAGTGTCGGTCCCTGGAAATTAGGGATCGGTGCCAAACTCTGCAGATGTCTGTCCTCTATTGGCTGGATATCTAGCTTGTATATTAATGTCAATACTAATATTAGTCTCAGTGACAAATACATTGCGTCATCCTGTCACAGATACTGCTCCTTTATGCCAAAGTCCTTGAAATGAAGTCAGAGGGCACAGCAATGGGGACATAATGAACCTTTCATATCTTTCTGCAAATTCATTTTTTATTTCATACATGCATTAGTGAAAAGAGAATATGTATCACAGGTTAAGTGATTTCCACCAATGGAATCGAAAATCTGTTTTAAAACACAACAAACTCTGCATGTTTTTATATTGAAGCGGTTTGATGGTTGCTGATCCAATTGTGTTTTAAAAGATAATAGATGCCAGAGTGGTCTATTTAATAAAAATCAACTGTCACAGTGATGGAGATCACCAAAAGACATAAAATTCTATAACTGTTTTGTGAGGCTACTCTCCGTTGTTGGCTTCCTACAAGCGCAATGGAGCTTAAAGCTCATGTTTATAAAATGTATTAGTCGGCCACTCTTTAATGTTATTAAGCTTAAGTTAAATCTCTCCAACCATTTTTCGGGTGAATGGAAGCTGTTCCAAAACTTTAAGGAAAGTTGCAAACATTACTTCAAATTTAGATCTCACTGTTCCGGCCCATCAAAGAGTAGGAGTAACCATCTCCATACTCCAAGGGGATCTTCAAACTTGGGATTTTGGACTGGTTGCAGTCCCCGCTCTGATGGGCTGCCTTTAGAAACAGAGACAGCTGAAAGTTCCTTTTTGGCTGTCTCTATTTCGAATAGGTAGCCATTTTAGATTTTTTTTAAATGAATAGCTGAGTATGCCAATCGGCATACTCGCCTGTTCATTTTCACTGGACCTGCTGACAGCTCCGGAGATGTGAGTAACCTCTCCTGTTAGAGGGGTGGCTTAGGGTTAGGTTTTTAGGTAGGGTGGGTTAGGGCCATAGAATGGGAGGGTTAGGGTCAGGCTGCGGGGAGGGGGGTCTTAGGGTTAGGCTATAGAGAAGGGAGTATTAGGATCAGGTTAGGGAGAAGGGAGGGTTAGGGTTAGGCTGTGGGGAAGGGAGGGTTAGGGTTAGGGTAACTGAAGGGGAGGGTTAGGGTTAGAATTAGGGGAAGGGTTTGGGTTAGTTTAGCCACTCACCTTTCTGCCTTTTATATGTGTCCAGCTTCCATTTTTCCCCCTATATGTGTCCATCTTCCATTTTTCCCCCTATATGTGTCCAGCTTTCATTTTGCCCCATTTATGTGTCCAGCTTCCATTTCTGTCTTATATGTGTCCAGCCTCCATTTCTGCCTCATATGTGTCCAGCCTTCATTTTTCCCCCTTATATATGTCCAGCCTCCATTTCTGCCCTTGTATGTAAACAGCTTTTTTGCTTAATAACCTATTTTCATGTTTACTTACCTTTGCAACCATCTCCCCCTTTTTCCTTCTCCTGCGGCACTCAGCTTGAATGCCTAAAAGAGTCATTGACATAGACAGTATTGATTATACCAGTCTCCTATGGGACTATTTTCAATTGGTATTTTAATGCGCACAAATTACGGTTTTCTCTGTAAATGTTACAGGGTTTTTCTACATTTCTATGCTTTTATATCAAATAAAATACAAAGAACGTGATCATTATAATCAAGGCAGTGTTTGTTTTCTTTCTGTATTCCGTGTGGTGCTGTCATTTAATGATTCACATTATACACATCTGACTTCCTTAAAGATGAACACCTGCTCTATAACATCTCCCCAGCACAGTAAAGCACTAATTAGATAATGTCATACTTGCTCTCGCTTTGTTGGATTAATGCTCTCAGCTTCTCATACAAACTGAGACCAGGAAACTGAGACTGACAGGGGTGTGGGAATGTCAGTCAGGGGAATACACAATGACAAGGCATGTTTTATGAGCAATCTTTAATTATAATTATTCAGAAATTGAGCCATACCAGCACACATTTACTG
The DNA here is from genome assembly GCA_011038615.1 of Limnodynastes dumerilii. NCBI lineage: Eukaryota > Metazoa > Chordata > Amphibia > Anura > Limnodynastidae > Limnodynastes > Limnodynastes dumerilii. The sequence goes on along the minus strand of WWET01001417.1, from coordinate 216,288 downwards.
GTAAATGGATGCAATGCATCATTACTGTGCTATGAGCTCTGTGTGAATTTTAGTAGTGGACGACCATCACTTGTAATGTGGGTGTAAGTACTTGCGCCAGGGCCATGCAGGAGCAAGGTGATATGTTTAAAAGTTGTGAGATATGAGCATCACTTGTAAACTGCATACATTGGACCTAACCCAAAACAAAACAACAAGCAGTCATGTTTTTTAAGTAATTAGGGCCGAACAATTAAACAGAAAGTTCAAGACTAACAAGGGAAAATACATTTTCCTACATCTGTCCAGGCCCCTTCTTCCATTTCTCTAGGCTTCCCCTCTTCTAAGCCCTTTCTTTTTTTAAACAACTTTTTTATTAAGTTTTTGTAGTCAGAAGAAAAGTACATACATGTCAAGTATCCATTAACAACAATGGGAACATCAGGTAAATGTTACATTCACTGAACATGTATTAAACAGAAACACAAGAAAACAATGTATGCATCTATGTCAGATATGTCAGATATGCTTGCCTCCACTACGTTTATTAAAGAGAAGAAAAGAAAAATGCCCATATATATAAAAAGAAAAAAAAGGTTAGTTATATACTCAAACAAGAAAGAAAATAACATAAGCGGCACCCAGACGCATCTTCAGCTGGCGGGAATCATACCAAGTAAAGCCCTATGCATTTACCCTAGAGCAACTTACAACCTAAGCCCGCAGTTAACACATGTTGGCCCAGTCCCCCTAATTAATCACTCAGGTTACGCAAGAGTGACCAACTCGTAGTTTCGAAGAGGCCCATAATATGTTGCTGCTGGTCAGGACTGAGGTGTTCTATAAATATTCCCCACTTATGATAGAATCTGGATACTCCGACCTCTATATCTGGCATCGTGGCTCGTCTATCCATGTATACCAAGTCTAGCAATGCGGCTTTTACCATGGAGAGAAAGGGGGGGGGAAGGGATCGTCCATGCTTTCAGGATGAGTTTTTTCGCTACGGTCACTATGACGGCTAGGAGTGGTATATGATCTTTGACGCCCGGTGTGCCAACCCATTCACCGAACTGTGCCCAAATTAACGCTAGGAAGCTTTTGGGGAGTGCGGTTCCCAGAATGCAATTGATAAAACCCATGACCTTATCCCAAAATTTTCTGATCTTGCCACATTCCCATAAATTGTGTATTAGTGTGGCACTAGGACCCCGGCATTTGGGACAGCGTCCTGTTTCCCCCTCTACCATATGTTTTCTCTGCGCCTGAGATATATAGACACGGTTAAGGGTTTTGAAGTGTACCTCCTGTAAGTTTACCGAACCAAGGGAACGCATGGTCCTGTCATAGTGTTGGAAGGGTTCCTCAGGGAAGGACACATCTGGAACGTCCCTCGCCCAAGATTGCAGGGTTTTAGCCCATAATTTCCCGCCCTTGTCCGCCCCCATTACCTCAGACACATATCTTATATGAAATTTGTGGGAACTCTCATGTCCTTCAGGACCCCCCCCCCCCCTCCATCTGCATATTCAGGCCCCTTCCTCCAGACAACTTCAACTTTATCTCCAGGTCCCCTAATCTATATTTCTAGGCCTTTTTCTTCATCTCTACAGGTCCTCTCCTCTGTATTCCCTGGATCCCACCTCTATACCTCCAGGTTCTCTGTATCTCCAGTCAATTTCTCCACCTCTCCACCTTCCTATACAAGGAAAAGAGTGCACAAATTAAAAAGGTCTCTTTTGGCAGCTAATCGCTGGAGTTGCCTTTTGTTTCTCTCTGCAATTTCTCCACCTCCCCAACCCGTCCTCTGTATCTCCTGGCCCCTTGCTCCATCTCTCCAGGCCTTCTCCTCTGTATGTCCAGGCCACCTTCCTCCATCTCTCCAGGACCCCCTCTTTAGTCTCTCCAGGCCTCTTCCTCCATCTCTCCAGCCAACCTCCATTGTATCTCCAGGCTGCTTCCTCCATTTCTCCAGGACCTCTGTCTATCCAGGCCCCTTTCTCCATATCTCCAGACACCTTCATCTATAACTCCGGACCACTTCCTCCATCTCCCCAGTCCCCCTCTTCCATATCTCAAAGCCCCATGATATGCCCCTACTGTAGTGCCAAAACAAAAAGAGATCCTGAAACAGACACTTAACAAAATAATACACTATTTGGAAAGAGAGACTGAAAAAGAGAATGAGAAAAAGAGTAAGAACTAAATTTTTCTGTGTTGTCTCGTTCATGCAATTTCTACACTTTGGACAAATGGTTGACATGAAAATTTAGAAGTGGCGGTATGAAAATATAGCAATAATAGAAGTGAATGGAGATTTATAGCTTTTCAATTAAATTGATGGGAGAAATGACTGTATGGTATACCCACGTCTGCCATGTCTACGCAGCTCATTAAAAAACGCCAACTTACGCCCATGGAATGCATATGCTTGCGAACGTTATTAAGTCTGAATACGGCCCTCTATTTCATTACATCAAAACCTACATGTCTGCGTCTTTTATGAGTGGAAATAACATCCATTAGGTGGACTGGCTTCTCATCTCAGCTCCTCAGCTTTAATGGATTTGGTGAACTGCCTTGCTTGATTTATGTTGAATGTCACACACTACAATGACTGATGAGTACTGCTATTGTTTCTAGCACGTGGTAATGGAAAATGTACAACAACATTTGTAAGAGAAGAAACCTTCCTCCCAAATGGCAGTTGTGATAGTGAGTAATCCCAGAGAGGAAACCTGAGAGCTGTTTACTTATATCTACCTCCTGAGTCCTCACTGGCTTCCAGGAACCTTTTTATGTATGTCAGTGTTCTTGTCTTTACTCAGTGAGTCAGTTATATGATGTAATTACCAATTTAATGACACTATAGGAACTCACTTAATATATTGCACTAAAATTGTTTTATTTTGATGAAACTTTGTTTCTTAAGTTGGCCACACACTTGAGCCAATTATCGGGTAATTTGGCAAATAATTGCTGTAGTTAGTGGCCAGGATCAATTTTTCAAACACCAAATAAACACATCAGAAACGCTCTGGTAGATTATTTGGTCTTTGAACAGGTTTGATTTATATCGGGAGCAAACTCCCGATATTTTAAGGCAGCCAATAAGCTATCGGAGAGGCTCCCTATTCTTCAAAGGTGCTGCAGCAGATCTATGTACTATACTGCTTTGACAGCTTTAAAGGTATACTTCAAAGCTGCCAGAGCAGCATAGTACATAGATAGGCAGCAGCGGCTATTGCAGGGAGTAGTACAGACAGGGATCAGCCGAAGCCGCAATTTACATGTATAAATGGAGACAATGGGGTAGATCCAGAACTACGTTTGCCATACGTTTACTCGCATAGCGTATTTACGCATGCGTACCAAAAGACGATTTTACGACTCCGCCATGCGTAAATTCGCTCACAAGCGTTTTTCTGGATCTGGCCCTATGTGCAATAACTAAGGTCATCTCCTCACGGCTCTGGTGCCAGCGGAGGTTGGATCCTTCTGGTATTCTGGTTATCAGATCAGTGTGGAATTGTACAGTTTTATAGTGTTCCCTCATATCAGTCCTTGCTTTATTATTACTATTATTACTATTATTGGGCTGGATCCAGACCTAGTTAAGTGCTTGAACTTAGTTACTCCTGGGCTAAACCATGGTGATTTCAGGGGGAGTCAAGTTAATTGTATACTTTGCATGCAGGGATATATCTTTTAATTGCTTACTGCACACAGATACTGACCAGCTTTACTATCACACTGTTATTTAGAC
>WWET01001417.1:163533-184918 GCA_011038615.1 Limnodynastes dumerilii | reverse complement strand
GGGGGGTGGTGAGGAGCAATTGTGGAGGTATTTATAGGTGACGGGGCTGCGAGGAGCCATTGTGGAGGTATCTATAGGTGATGGGACTGCGAGGAGCGATTGTAGAGGTATTTATAGCTGACTGGGGCTGTGAGGAGTGATTCTGGAGGTATTTATAGCTGACTGGAGCCTGTGAGTCACATAAAGGTGACAGGACATGTTACTATTCTTTTTAATATATTACCAAATGTCATTTCTATGTAACTTTCTATTATTGCAATATTTAGATTTTTATGGTATACCTTTCATAACAATATTTGAATATCTTATGATAAATTTTTATACAGGAATTCCCCGAAACTTAGATTTCCTTACAGCAAAAAAGTTGATAAAGGCTGCTCTAATGAGTAATACCTAGTACTTGTCAATTAAGAGCCTAACAGTAGTGGTTATGAACAGGAATAATAGGAAAAAAATCATTTAGAACCAACTAGAAACAGCAGCTATAGCGGCAGTAATTGGACGATATATTTTATTCCATCTAGATCATAGTTAGTTATGCACAGTTTTACTGATATTAAAACACTCTATCATTTAAAAACCATTAAGGTTGCGAGATTTAACTTTCACAAATATGCAAACCGGATTTTTTCTGTGATGGTTCACAAGTACATAATGTCATCAGCGTCCATGAAGAGGTCTTCCGGAAGTTGTATCTAACAGGGAGAAGGGAAAACCTAATAAGTGCAGCAAGAATATTCATATCAAACCGCCGATCAGCCAAGTAACACACTGATAATTGTATTGGGGCTGATCCAGAACTGCACTTACACCTTTTATTTAGGTGCAAGTGTAGGCGTGAGCAATACCAGGGGCCAGATTTACTAAACTGCGGGTTTTGGAAAAGTGGAGATGTTGCTTATAGCAACCAATCAGACTCTACCTCTCACTTTCTTATTACATACTAGAGAATGTCAGCTAGAATCTTATTAGTTGCTATGGGCAACATCTCCACTTTTCCAAACCCGCAGCTTCGTAAATCTGGCCCCACGTCTAACTGCAAGAGGAGGAAAATGTAAGCTGTGAAAGCAGAATTAGAATTTAGAGGCGACGTTTCTTAGCTCAACTCTATTCTATAGATAAAACATAAGGAGTTCAAGCGCAAAAGCAAAGTATTTTCCCTTCATGCAAAAGAATTAAAATGAATTATACCCCTTACTTTGCACAATGGTGTATCAGAGCTGTACACTGGCACCTGTTTTGCCCTTACTCCCAAACTCTGAGCCAGCCCCCGAGATTGTAAAATATTATGTAATATGATTGGGACTCCTGACAATGGTGTTATATATGCAGCATAATACCCTTATCACGCTCACACCATCTGCTTCAATGAAAGCCATAAATTAGGCTCAATAACCGAATTTGGAGATATTCCCATTAAATGCATGGGTAGATCCCACAGACATTCTGAGCAGCGGAAAGTAAATACACAAAGCAAATGGTGTTCGTTAAGCATGTTCACTGAACCATACAGTTGAGTTCATTATCAGGCAATTAGCATGGCGGTCAAAATGGAACTTTACAATTGGTCCGAAGTTTGTAAGGTTATTTTGAGGTCATTTCTCTCCACTAATAGCGACACTGTAAACACAACATTGTCCAATTTCGTTTTGTTTTTCTCGAGTTGTCCCTACACCACACAGGAAAACAAATTGTGTAAATTGTTGTTTCCGATGACACAATGGGAAAGATACACATGGCCAAGCAAAAGATTTAGATAGATCTACTATGTATCCTAAAGCTGGCCATACACTAGAGCGATTATCAGCCCGATCACCCAATTATCGGGTAAATGATCGCTGTAGTTAATGGCCAGGATCAATTTTTCAAACTCCAAATAAACGCACCAGAAATGCTCTGGTTATTTGATCTTTGAACATGTTTGATTTAAATCGGGAGCAAGCTCATGATATTTTAAGGGAGCCAATCAGCAAGCTGAATGGCTCCCTATTCGTCAAAGCTGCTGCTGCTTTATATCTATGTACTATCCTGCTCTAACAGCTTTGAAGATATACTATAAAGCTGTATATATATTGCAGGAAGTAGTACAGACAGATCAGCCAAAGCAGTGCTGTGTGAAGCGCGGCTTTGGCTGATCCTTGTCTGTACTACTACTTGCAATAGCGGCTGTTGCATATCTATGTACTATGCTGTTCTGACAGCTTTGGGCTGCTTAGTACTAGCCCTGCCCCCCCCTTCCCTCTTCTTCTAGGATTATCGGGTCCAGCAGAGGTGGTGTATTGGGCCCTTTCCTTAGCGGGAAATCATCAAGTTTATCAGGACACCTCCTGCTGGGACTGATAATCTTCCCAGTGTATGGCCAGCTTTCCGTTATTATTATTATTATTATTATCGTTTATTTATAAGGACACCACAAGGTGTCCGCAGCGCCGTACAAAATACAACAAAATACAGAGCAAACATACAGGGACAGCATAGTACATATTAAATACAATATAAAAATATGATAAAATTACAATAAGTGTAGCAAGCACAGAACGCAAGGCAAAATGTAAGGTGTCAAGCTTGGATGATCAGGGGGCAGGGGATAGAGTGCAGTGAGTGGATGAGACGGAGCCACTAGGTGAGGACCAGGTAAAAGGGTAGCAGAGGGGGACAAGAGGGTACGAAGTGAGGGGGGAGCGGTGGAGGAATGAACAACACTAGGATGGAGGGCCCTGTTCACATGAGCTAACACACTAAGTGGGAGGGAAGAACTTACAGAAGACATAAGGAGGGGGAAGGAAGTGGACTGCTGGTGTGAGTGGAGGAGAGGGGGAAGGAATAGAAGGCATAGATGAAGGATGCAGTGAGGATGTTAAGTGGAGGAGGGGTAGGCTAACCTGAACAGGTGCGTTTTGAGTGAACACTTGAAGACCTGCAATGTGGGCGAGAGTCTGACTGAAGGAGGGAGGTCATTCCAGTGTAGAGGTGCAACACGGGAGAAGTCCTGGATACGGGCGTGAGATGTGGTGATCAGTAAAGAGGTCAGGCAGCGCCGGTTAGCAAGGGTGGAATTCAGACAGCTACCTCAACTTTTCTGCCTCAAGCAAACGGACATTCTTGGAAGTGCAACAGTCAGAATATACATTGGTGGGGTTTCTGGGAAACCAGGAGCCCCACATAGAACCTAAAAAAAAAAAGGACTGGCTGCTGGTTGTATGGACCGAAGCTGTAGGACAGAGACCACAAATCTATGTGTGGGTCGGAAAACAGATAATGGAGTGTGGCAGCTCCATCCACTCCACTATACCTTATGTACAGCTTGGCAGGGGATGCAGGTGCTGCTTTGATGACCCCATTTTTGACACCGACACAGCTGACCGTTTATTTGCTGTATCCGCATGTTTAGATTCCGGAATGGGTACAATGTCAAATGCACTTATTTCGACATGGTACCTCTTCTGGCTAGGGTTAAGCTACAGGACCAGGAGGGTTAAGGTTAGGGTTAGGTTTTAGCGAGGGGAGGATTAGGTTAAGCTGAAGAATGAAGATGGATAGGATAGGGTTAAGGTTAGGCTGTGGAGGGGGATGGGCAAGATTGTGGGGAGGGGATGGTTCTTCATAGAGACAGCAGTCGTGGAAAACTGCCTAAAAATGACGGCAGTCATCGCTGTAGTGCCATAAAGTGATCTGCTGTAAGACAGATCATCAAAGTGGGAAACCTAATGAGTTTGTATGTCTTTAATGCTGACTTTTCAGTCTTATAGACTTGGATGGTGCCCCATTCACCATTGGAGAGGATGACTTGTTCCCTTTCCTTTCCCCCTCCCTTCCTCCCCGTTCCAACGTCCCTATGAGGGATACTGAAGGTGAGACTCTATAACTATAGGAGACCATTGGGGTCGCATTTAACCTTGCAATTTATTCACTGAAGGTTTGAAAATGTTGCTTATGTTTTGTGCTGACAGCCCTAGTAATGCAGGAAAAAATATCTCTCATAACTAACTAATGTTTCCATTAAGTAAAATAATCCTGCACTTGCATCTAAATGACTTGGGAGGAAAATGTAACTTCATTCTCCTTGATTGTTTCTGACATCACAGACAGACAGAGCTTTACGTAGGTTCATGTAAGGGGCGGAATTCGGCCTCATAGCATGGAGGTGGGGCCCGAGTCTGGATGGGTGGGACTAGGTGGAGCAATACGGGACTGTGGGTGGAGCTGGACGAAACAGTTGCCTGATAGAAGCAGTCAGAGGCTGGCAGCTTAAAACAGAGCTCAGCTCTCCACGTATGAGTGCTGAGCGCTACAGCGCTAAACATACCTACACACATACTTGGAGCGCCAAAGCGTTGTATTAAGCTGTCAGCCTCTGATAGATTGCGTACAGTGCAGGGGGAGTGGCTGCAATTGATATTTGCATTAGATACATAAATTCATTTCATTCATTTCATTCATTTCATTCATTTCAATAGCAATTTATTACATTTATATATTTGCATGTTTTTTACTCTCACATAAAATACAATCCCCAAAAACCTGCATTACCAATGACCTGAACTGTTACAAACAAGATAATGAGTCATTTCCCAAATTCAAGGTTTCTGGTTGATTGATTGTGAGAAGAAAAAAAAGTCAATAAAATGTTTTGTTCCTAAGGGAAATCAAATGCTGTTTTTGTTTAATTAGCTGCCGTTCCTCAGATGTCTGGTAAATATTTACGTTATAGTGCCCTAGGATAACTTGTGAGTTAATCATTGTATGAAAGCTACAATTTGGAAAACACTCCTTGAAACTCAAGGTGAATGGCAAATGTTTTTGTTTTCAGGACAGGTTATATTAAAAAAAAAAAAACTACAAAGGACATAAAAAAGTGTGAAATTGGTCATTTATATTACTAAGTGAAACATTAACTTTTTTTTTTTACAGATTACTGGCACAAAACATATTTATCGCTTAGCGGTATCAGTGACACCCTGTCAAGGGCAGAGATAACATTGTGAGCAGCAGGTCATGGGAGATGCTTTTTCAACGGGGTGTGTTATAGACGTTATGAAGTCATTTTTGTGACATTCATTCACCTGACAACATTAAAACACTAAGGCCCGAATTCAGAGTACCGGACGTATAACATATATGTCCGGTGTTTAGCGATTTTTACTACTGCGCATGCATCGTCATTTTTTAACGTAATCTACGTATCTTTTTCTTAAGTAAATTGCGTAAATGCGGTCTTTCAGCAGATTTAGAGGATATTACACTCTTATTACGCTATTATATACAGGTAGGTTCGGACCATTTCTGTACGTAGATTGCGTAAGCCCGGTCTCAATTCTTAAAGCAACTTACGTAAGACGAAAACTACGTAACTGAATCCGAATCGAAATTCCCATGTAACTCCGCTCAGTTACTTCTCTCTGTGTTCATAACTTATGATTACAACAATTACATTTCTTAATTTGTGATAGCACTGTAGCTAAATAGTTACTGCATATCATGCTGCGATCAAGCTGCACACAGCACAGCTCTACTGATTAGTGTGTGCAGGATGAATAGATTGGCCTATCCTGGTAATATAACACCATCTAATGCATGATGCCCTTGACAGGCATGAGGGTTCTGTCTTTCCACTTACAGCGGGGAGGAGGGGGCTTGGCAGCTGTAATGCTGCGGTTGGTTGTAAATTCGCTTCTGTCTCCGGGCAGAGTGTTAGGGACAGCATGTCAGTTATGCAGGACCCCGGCAACATTACTCAAAGGGGCTTTTATTTTTGCCCATATTAATAAACAAATGGAGGATAAATGCATTTGCTCAGTGAAAAAGATTAAATTATGAACATTAAGGCCTGTATTCAGAGTACCAGACGTATAATATATTAATAATATATAGGAACACTGATGGGGTGCAGTTGATGGAATGAATGGCCCGTTTTAGACAATGATACAGCCAAGCGTTTTTGCGGGACAGGGAAGGTTAGGGTTAGGGGAGGGTGAAGGTTAGACTGTGAAGCATGATGGTTAGGGGAGGTTTAGGGTTAGTCTGTGGGACATTAATGGTTAGGGTTAGGCTCTGAAGAAGGGAGGGTTAAGGTTAGGCTGCAGAACAGGGAAGGTTAAGGATAGAAAAGGGTTAAGGTTAGGCTGAAAACCAGGGTGTTTAGGGTTAGAAGGGGTTTAGGGTTAGGCTGTGGGACAGGAAGGGTGAGACTCGGTTAGGCTGTGGTAGGGGGGGGGGGGGTAAGGTTAGGCTGCAAAAATTTTGTGCAAAATCTAAATATTTCCCCTGTGCCTGGGGTGTTGATCAGGAAAGGTTAAGTAGCGACTCACCCCTCCCCTAATACATAGTTTCCAACGTCTGCAAATTGATAAAAGCAAGATTGTGATAGTACTATAAAGGTACTGCACCAAAGGGGTGTGTCCTGTGAATAGCTCCACCCATAGGTGTTTCTAGTGCTGCCAAGAAAACTCTTTCTCAATATAAATGGCAGCATCAGTATTTAATGATTGTTAAATTATCAGTGAATAAATATTATTAGTGTTTATTGTGAAGACTGTGAATAGCAGATCCGCTGACTTCATTTTAGATGTGTCACCTAAAAGTAGGTGATACTACTGTTAATTAACAAGAGACCCAATTGTATTTTTCATTTATGTCTCCATTATTGAAGTCATTTTATCTTAGATAAACACTAAATAGTGAACACTTAGTTTTCTGAAGATAAAGACTTTTTTCATCGGAAAATGGTCATCTCCTAAAAACAAAGGACCTGATTCACAAAAATTCTTATGATTTTAGGTGCGTATATTTAAGAACGGATGCACTGCACATGCGTAGTAACTATTATACACTATTTGCATTGGATTTAAGTTCGCAAATTCCGTGCTTATACGCTACAAACTTAAAATCTGTAGGTTCGTAGTAACATACGCAAAAAGGGGCGTTCCATGCATAATAATCTCGGCAGATACGCAGATTTGGGTGGAGAGAGGCATTTAACTGACTAAATAAAGGCGCGGTTATGCCGTTACATCCCTAACTAGACGCCCTACGCATTCAAATGCGAACCTACAGTTAAGGGAGCCCTATGGCACTCGTAAGTCACATAACCTGAAAACCGGGGGCGTGCCGAGGGAGCTTCATTACTATTAGCTGCGTATATTTAGGAACCTATCGCGTTCTTAAGTGTGAATCAGGTCCAAAATGTTTACTATTTACAAAGCTATGATCGCCATGGAAACCATGGCGATCATCAGCCTGCACACCCGCAGGCCCGCCCTAATGAGTGCAGGCCGGCTGACCGCTTTATTTACAAAATGTTGGCGCAGAATGGTGTTATTATAAGTATTCCAGCGGTCTCCCCATATACCCACCTTTTCCTCCCCCTAATAGCTGTTAAAGGGGGGGGTATGAATAGGGAGACTGCTGGAATACTGAAAATGTGAATGTGTAAACAAATTACTGCTTTTTTTTTTAACAATAAAATATAAATCAATACAATTAAATTAAACAAAGAAAAGACATTTTAACTGCCCTGTCTGGCGCTCTCTCTCTCCCGGTGGGACTAACGCTCAGAACGATAAAGACTGTCTCCAGCGAAAGTCCCACAGACCACGCGGAACATCGCCGGAGAGGTAAGTCTTTGTAAATAGAGGACTCGAAGTGCCCAGTGCCGCGAGCCTGGATTAGTTAAATAGCGCTCAATGCGCTCTTATTAGTAAATGGACCCCTGAATGACATCTTGGTCTCCATGAAAATGGCCACTTCCATAGGCCACAATGCAGTAAAATAGGACACAATTTCAAAATTTTGTCAACACACTGCAATGACTTCTAGAACCGAATTAGCATCAGGGAGACTGCCGAAAAGTTCAGCGAGTCAGGGAGATCAGTGAATATTCAGGCAGTCTTCCTGATATTTAGGGATGGTTGGCAACTATGGGCCTGATCCAGAACAACGCTTGGGAGCGAATTTACACGTGGCAGAGACGTAAAATCGCTGTTTTGTACGCACTGCACATGCGCACCATAGAAAATACGCACATTAACGTAGTGTAATTGTGAACGTATAGGCCATTCACAAATGTGTCACATAAATACTTACGTGTGGGCGTGCCAATTTTACGTTACAACAAAATACGTCTGAAATACGCGAAGTAGGCGGGGGGTTGTATTTAAAGTGTACAGTATGGGCGTGCTTAGCTGCGTAAATTCGTTTTGCCCATATGTACAGGTGCGTATGACTGCGGTTACGGTTAGGGAAGGATAGGTGGTATTTACTGGGTCAGAGCCCTAGGGGTCCCTTTCTACATCGGGTTCCCTAACCTTACTAAATATCTCTCTACCGTGTTGCCGTGAATTGGGGCGTAGGAATAAATACGAGTTAAGGGCACCTACCCAACTCAATAACCACTCCTTGAGATAGCCGGTGAACGAAGCCAGTGCTGGAAATCCGGCAGGCGTAACAAAAAAAAAACGTGAACTGTGGTAATCCATGGTCCGCACTAACGGACGGCGTTGACCGCCAGAGAGAGCGTGACACCCGGCCAGACAAGTGTGCCTTTGAGATACGGCAGTAGCTGGGGAAGTCGAATCCGAGCCGGAGTTGTTATGTTTCCCGGCCAACTCTCTCTGAGATAGCAGTCCGCCCGCTATATCGCAGTACCCGGCGAGAAGTGAACTGTCTCCGTCAGACAGCGCCTGGGGGGCATTATCACTGCATAGCTTTTGGGTATCCGGGTTAACGACTGGCATTCCGAATTTACGCAGTATTCCTACGGGGTAAAATGCCTCCACAGATTCTTCCGGTCATAAAATCCCTTTTTTTCCTATGTTTGCTGTTGGTTGGGCCTCTAAGACCGTGTTCTTGTGTGTGATGTGTAAGAGGATCCGCTAACCGTTGGTTAAATCCCAGATTGTAGTAGGTAAGCGGCGGAGAATCGGAACCAGTGGTGTACGGTGTGCCTTTTCCCCGGGACGGCGGGATCGAGGCGGTGCCGTGGAGGGTATTTAATGGGTCAGAGCCCTAGGGGTCCCTTCCTACATCGGGTTACCTAACCTTACTAAATATCTCTCTACCGTGTTGCCGTGAATTGGGGCGTAGGAATAAATATGAGTGAGGTATATCCGGAAGTAGGCTTAGACACTACCGGGAGCATCCGCGGCTCAGATTTCCCCTGCTAACAGAGATTTCAAGTTTTTTTCAGACTGCTGTCTCTAAAGAGCCCGGAGGCGTGGACTGGCGAGTCGGTCTCAATCCACCGTGTGACGAGCGGATCAGAAGGTCGGACGGATCTCCAGCAAGTCTTCTTCCCGTTCAGAGAAGGATCCAATCCAGGGAACGTGGTGGCAAGTGCGGCATATCGGTGAGTGCCCGCGAGGCAACGTTTTCTTGTAACCTTTACAGTGCCGAGGGGAGTGTAACGAATTTACGCGCACGAAAATACGCTCCGCGAATAAACGTGCGGCAAATGTAGTTCTGGATCTACCCCTATGCCCTTATACATGAGGGACCTGATTCACAGATAAGAGTGAGTTAGGTGCGGGCAGATCCCAGGTTGGGCCCAGTACCTAAAAATATTCTGACACTCCTGTCTAGCAAAAATATTTAAATGACCTTGGGACAAATTATTCCCCCCTGTACACAGTGTACATGCAGAAAAAATGTAAAGAGAGCCAGACAGAGAACAGATGTTCTGCAGATGATGAGGCACAGAAGGGTCTGTAGCAGAGAGTTACATTAGAGTATTGGAAGGGATTAGTGTAACTCAGGGTTGGTGCCAGCTGTCACATATAAGTTTGTGGTCAGTAAATGTACCTATGACAAGCTGCCCATTGCATATCTCATTGTGTTATGTGTCTTATCTAATAACAGTAGATCATTGCACGAATTAAGTAGCTCCAGGCAGGGGGCTGAGTGGTATCACCTGACTTAATAGTACATTTTCATTTCATCATTACAGTGCATCCGGAAAGTATTCACAGCGCTTCACTTTTTCCACATTTTATTATGTTACAGCCTTATTCCAAATTGGAATACATTTATTTTTTCCCCTTAAAATTCTACACACAATACCCCAAAAGTTTTTGGGAGATTTTTGCAAATTTATTAAAAATCAAAATACAAAGAAATCACATGTATATAAGTATTTACAGCCTTTGCTCAATACTTTGTTGATGCACCTTTGGCAGCAATTACAGCCTCAAGTCTTTTTGAATATGATGCCACAAGCTTGGCATACCTATCTTTGCGCAGTTTTGCCTATTCCTCTTTGCAGCACCTCTCAAGCTCTATCAGGTTGGATGGGAAGTGTCGATTCATATCTCTTTAGAAATGTTCAATCTCATTAAAGTCTGGGCTCTGGCTGGGCCACTCAAGGGCATTCACAGAGTTGTTCTGAAGCCACTCCTTTGATATCTAGGCTGTGTGCTTAGGGTCGTTGTCCTGCTGGCTTAGGGTCGTTGGCCTGCTGAAAGATGAACCGTCACTCTGATCTGAGGTTAAGAGCTCTCTGGAGCAGGTTTTCCTCCAGGATATCGCGGTACATTGCTGCATTGATCTTTCCATCTATCCTGACTGGTCTCCCAGTTCCTGCCGCTGAAAAACATCCCCACAGCATGATGCTGCCACCACCATGCTTCACTGTAGGGGATGGTATTGGCCTGGTGGTGAGCGGTGCCTGGTTTTCTACAAACATAACACCTGGCAGTCATACCAAAGAGTTCAATCTTTGTCTCATCAGACCAGAGAATTTGTTTCTCATGGTCAGAGAGTCCTTCAGGTGCATTTTGGCAAACCCCTGCAATGTGCTTTTGTGGCTGCAATGTGCTTTTTACTAAGGAGTAGCTTCTGGAAGGTTCTCCTCTCTCCACAGAGGAAAGCTGTAGCTCTGACAGAGTGACCATCGGGTTCTTGATCACCTCCCTGACTAGGGCCCTTCTCCCCCGATCACTCAGTTTAGACAGCCAGCTAGCTCTAGGAAGAATTCTGGTGGTTCCGAACTTCTTCCATTTGTGGATGAGGAGGCCACTGTGCTCATTGGGACCTTCAAAGCAGCAGATATTTTTCTGTCCCCTTCCCCAGATTTGTGCCTCAAGACAATCCTGTCTCGGAGGTCTACAGACAATTCCTTTGACTTCATGCTTGGTTTGGGGGGGGCCAGGCTGGACCGGCCACTGCATCCCCTCTTATAAAGCCCACTGTGTGAAACTTCACACACATTTTATAGTGCCTGTTCCTACCAACTTGTTTTTTTTTTCATATGTCTACATAATTTTTTTATTCCTATAATATGTTTATTCAGCTTTTAAATTTGATCCAATTGGCTTTATTTAGAAGATAGTACCATTGTTTTCAGAGTGCAGAAAAATGAGAGCTATTTTGGTTTCTGTTTTATTTTCTTGTAGCTAGAACAGTAGTTCATTTTTTATTGGTTAAGTTCATCCTGACCTGATAGACAAGTAACTGTAAATGTAGCATCTTTTTTCCAATGCTTTGGTCAAAATCATTTTGTGCTTAAGTCTGCAAATGACAACAATAGAAAAATATCATTTTATGATCTTTGGTATCAGACACACAGAGCAGATTTAGATCCAGATGGAATAAAAGCTGTTAAAATCAGAAATAATAAATCTCAAAGACGGGAACAGAGTGCACCGAGCATAAGAAAGCGTGCCAAGCTAAACTCATGTTGTTTTCCCAGAGAGTACGTCTTTATTATGTATGTAAAAAAGAGAAATACAAGTGGGTGTTGAGTGGTCTAATTGTACTCTTTCTGAGGCATTGTTGCCTGCCCTCTGTTAAAGGGACCTCTACTGTTGCAAAAATGTAATCTTGTCACCTTATTCCTTGATCAGTAGCAGGGCTGCCATCAAGTGGGGACTGCCGGGACTTGTGTCCTGGGTCCAGATAGAGAGGGCATTCCAGAGTCCTGAGTCCTGCTCTCTGTCCGGGCTAGGAGACTAGTAGATAGATACTACTCACTATATAGCTCCAGACTGGTCCCTGGTCAGATGTATAATAGAGTGTCAATGTGCATTAGCCTTCTTTAATTACCTTCTGAAAGGCTGTTGGCGCTCCACCTCCTATTTGACGTTACAATGTAGGACGTTACATGGCCCGTGTCCCAGGGCGCAAAATTCCTGGTGGTGGCTCTGATCAGTAGGCATACAGACAAAGGGGCAGATCCAGACCCACGCATGCATTATGTGCGCGTGTGGGTCTGTAAGTACGATCGTGTAGCGGGGAGCGCACGCCCCCTGCATTCACTTACGTGTCCAGATACCTACCTTACATATAATGACTAGGTTTGTGGCCTTACAGCTTATCCGCCCCGTAGACTTCATTTAAATGGCTATACCCGCTTATATGGCTTGGATTGATCCATCGTAATGGGAAGGTTCTGCCCCTTCCCCATAAGTACTGTCGTACATAAATTCATTTTATACGATAGTGCTAACGCTAAGGGAACACTGCCGCGCGCATGCGTAGATGTTCCCTCTCATTGAAGTTATGCAAATGGCTTGCGTAAATTCACTGACGTACGTAGCTCTGGAGCTACCCCTTTGTGTGGAAAGGTTTACCCAGTATTTGCTATGGTTTCTGTTTCTTTTGTTTACACTTCCCTTGCCATTGGGATAAAGATGATCAGACAACATAATGAAGCCTTAGGGATGAATGTATTTTTCCTATGTTAAATAGTCCTCATTAAAGTGTAACATATAAAGAAGACTTAGATCTGGATTTAGACTTCCACTTTTGCTTTGCTTGGAGCTCTGCATCCAAACGTCCTTGTATGCATTGGAGTTACAATAACAGGACCCTGCCGTAATATTTCCGCATAGACTGAAACACGCAGTTACTGTACTATTTAAACACCTCTCACCTTGTGTACACATAGGACCTGATTCACACTTAATAAGCTTTGGCTTCTTAAGTGCAGTGAATTAAGAAATGAGCTACTACGCATGCATAGCAGCTCATTTATGCAATCTACGTACCATTGTAGATTAGCCGGCGAGGGCGGGGAGAGAAATTCTCTGTGCGTAGTTTTCTTCTTAAGGAGGAAACTACGCACGGTAAGATAATGTGCCATTAATGTGTCTTAAGTGCCATTAGGTACCTATAAATGTGGGGCCGGTTCGGTGCAGGACGGGTGAGTTAGGTGCAAATCTGTCCGCACCAAACTCACTCTTAACTGTGAATACGGTCTATAGTTCCCAACACTGGAAATACGGAAACAGGACAAATTAAGCCCAACCCAGGTAATAACCAAACCACCCATTTCCACCCACAAAGGGCCATATCGTTCTGCTTATTGATAAGCCCCACCCTTTTTGTGGGCCACAAATTGAGACAGTGCTGCAAAAACAGGAACAGTTGGGTGGGTATTCCGCCCTGCTGTTGGAAACACTTAGGAAAGTCTGGATCAGGAGTATCCAGATCCGTAGTAAAATTCCATTGAGTGGGTATATTCATGCATTTTGATTAAGTCTGGTGCCGTTCCCTAGTAAGGATAAATGATGACACCATCATTCAATATACAAAGCAAGGGCAGGAATGTCCTCTGCAACTGGCCAAATTGTAAAAAGTGAACGCATAACCGTAATATAAAATAGATATGTTGCCGTTTAATAGCACAGACCAATGTAACTGATGCTTTAGAACTTTTAAAAGCTTCATGACAATAAAAGGTTAAAAGCAGATGGCTTCTACCACTTGTATTATGACATTTGTCATCGGTGCTTCTCGGATCACCATAAAGATGGATCCTATACAGCATACATTGTCGCACACATATGCAGCCAGGAGAATCCTCCCCCATCTTCAGGCAGATGTGGACTTTATGGGTTTCTCTGCAGTGTTGTTGGTGTTACATTCAGAAGATGAACCAGAACAGCTACAAGAAAGACAGACCTTCATTCTAAGGCATGCACACTATTAGTGTCAGTTAAGGCAGTTATCTAAGTATGTCTGTACCACATGTGCTTTTGTTAAGAAGCTAGAGGAGAAATCCTCACTGTAAGGGGCTTGTGACGTTACTCAAGAATCCGGAACACACACAATACATAGATATCAAGGATATATCCCGCTCTTATTGTGATCATAGTAGTGTCGTTCCTGCTTACAGTATCAGAGGCATCCTGCAGTGTATCTACAACAGCCATGGACAATTCATTGCACATGTATAGCTACCAATTGCTTAGAATTCACTGGGTCATCACCAGACTGTAGACGTTTGTCCCTTAAAAGATAAATCGGCATCCCTGGCATCATGCTGCAGTCACTGTAGGGGAAGGAATCAAAATGTTGAGAGATCATTGCTAGCTTGCAACACAAAAAATAAAGCTGTTGTGTATTTGTAAGCTATAAGCAAAACCTAAATATTTTATATTTTTCTAAATATATTTATGCATAAAAAATTCTAATAATTTTCACCACTTATATTGCAACATATTTGTTTAGGTGCAAGGTTTCTCCCATTTAATGCTGTTTGATGCTGTAAATTTGAATCAGACCCATAAGGGGTGATCCAGCGCTGCAATTACATCTGCAAAACTGAGGCAAGTGTAGACCTGGGCTAAACTCCTAAGGTTGCCTACTTAGAGCTAAGAGGGAAGAAATTGATTCTTGTATGTGGGCGGGGCTTAATGATGTCATTTATGCAAACTGCATCATTAAGCCCCACCCCTGTCAATCACTACTGTAATCACTTGTGTTCCAGGGTGGGCGGAGCTTGATGATCAAGTCTAGTAACTCTATAGATTACAATAGTGATTGACAGGGGTCTGGACTTGCAGGAGATTTGCCGCCTCTCCCTCCCGGGATACTGGGAGTACTGCCCAAATTTCGACCGAGCCTCCAAGATATTCCAGGAGAGTCGGTAACCCTGGCTAAACCATGTTGCAATGTGAGGGGATGAACTGTGAAAGGAGAATTAGAAATGAGAGGTGAAGTTACCTAGTTTAAACATAATGCTATGCAGTAGCAGAGTTCTATGTTCAAAAGTATTTTATCTGCATGCAAAAGAATTATACTTCAGTCCCCCTTACTTTGCACCATGGCTGAGCTGAGCTGTACACTGCCCTTATTCCCAAACTCTGCATCAGAGCTGCACTTACACCTTTTTTAGGTGCAGCGTAGACCAAAACTACAAGGTAAAGGCTAGTTTAAATCGTGAAAGCAGAATGTGAATTGAGAGGTAAAGTTTATTATCTCAACTCTAATTTATAGATTAAACATGGAGTTCTGCAGTATTTATGGTCCGTGAGCAAATGTGAAGTATTTTCCCTGCATGCAATAGAACTCAAATGAGTTAGCTCTCCTTACTGTGCACAATATTTTATCTGAGCTGCACACTTGCTCCTGTTTTGCCCTTTCTCCCTCCAGTGGCAACGCAGGATTTTGAAAGGGGGTTTACAATATGTGTAATACAAATGGGATATATTAGCATATCTTCCAACATTTTGGAGCCCGAAAACAGGACAAATAAGCTCCGCCCCATTCAAGCTCCGCTCCTGCCCCACCCCCACTGTCATACCGCACAGTGCAAAAATGATCCCTAGCCTGTGAGCATGTGTGTTAGTAACAAGTCCTGTTTTGGATATTTTTAAGTATTTTATCATTTAATTATTTTACACATTAAAATAGTAGTTTTATATTGCAGGAACAGATCTAATAGCAAGTATACAATGCATTAGTAAAGCACATTACACAATGTACCAGAGCTTGTGTCAGTGCCTAAGCACTGTTGAATATGTTGTGACACATTTACCATCCTCAACTGCTTTCTTAATGCAGCACTGGCCAGGATCATCTTCCTCCATGATAGTCTGCCCAGCATGGTCGGTAGGCCACGCCCCTTTCATGACACCCGCAAAATTTTTCTATTTTTGCACATTTTTTTTTTTTTTTTTTTTTAATCTGGGGGGGTTTCTGGGCAATCAGAACCCCCTCGCCCCATGGGTGCGCCACTGCCCTCCGTGTCTACTGCCCTAGGCAGGTGTGAAAAACAGTGTACAAGGGAGAGAGCGCAAACAGCTGAGGTTATTTTCCTGTAGAATTAAACATCTGCTGAGGTGGAAGAGAACCAAGGTCCCCGGGCTTGCAAGGCAAGATATTCCCGTTTGTACAGGAGCAGAAATTTGCTCATGTTGACTGGAGTAGGTAGGTGAAGTAAAATCACTTCTAGGTTATGACCCTTTCATCTTTAAAGGGCACTTCTGGCATATTTTTGGGGGGATTTAAAAAAAAAAACCGGTTCAGGCAAAGGCACATAAGGCATGAGCCTAGGGCCACCACTGACAGGGGGCAGCCTCAGACACAGAAAATACCTGGCAATCCACAACTGCTCTGGGACAAAACAAGAAGGAACAAGTAAGGTGGGTGCATTGTCGCCCACTAGCGCAGACAGATACTGTCTGGTGTCTGTGCTAGTGAGTAGTACAGTGCTGACACACAGACAATGCCTGACCTGTTGCTGCAGAGCATTATTATCGGTGGCAGTGGTGGACCAGGCAATGTCTGAATGTGTGACTGCATCATGCACGACTGTTAGCAGCATGGTGCCAATATGATGCCAGCAGCTGCTGGGAGCCTCTGTTTCAGAATCTTACAGGCAGTAGAGAGAAGGGGCATACAAACTATAACAGGGCTCTGTATGCTCCATAATGAAGCTCTCTAATTATGCTTAGTTATGTTGAAATTATCGTCCGTAATAGATGACACAATATAAAGTCCTATCGTAGAGAGAATAAAGTGGCCTAGTATGGGGGATAAATATTATTTGAGGAATAAAGAGCTTTATGACGGGGATATATGAATTGTGAGTCCATATTAAAACTCTTTGGGCCTGATTCAATTGTCCAGGACCCCCGATCGCAGTGCTTTTTCCATGAATTTACATTGCGGACTTTTATGTGCATTAGAATCCACGATTTTTACTTACCGTAATAGACAGGAATAGGCTGTTAATTCATACTTATAAATCAGTATTTATATCTGTGTACAGTTTTTAGCTGTCCTTTGCCAAAAGCTTTGATTGAATGCTTATGGCACACTGCACTTTTTTATTGAAATCCATCATCAATTTCTGTTTTATGTGCATGTAATTATTTAGCACAGCGACTCAAGTGGTTAGCACTTCTGCCTTACAACCCTTAGGTCATAAGTTCGTTTCCCAGACATGTGCGATATAAAATCTGCTTGTAGCATGATCATGTGAAAATATATGTACACCACGTGTGGTTTCATTAGGTGTACGGCAGACGTTACCTTGTGGAGGAACTTGTTAGACATATACAATGCATTCAGTGATAGAGAGGTGATGAAGCAAAATTATATTTCACCCTCTGCTTGCCCACAATGACATGCTCAGATTCCCCAGGTAAGAAAGAAACTCACTGTTCCCAGAAGTAAACTCTAAAGAACTATTTTTAAAACCACTGTGAATCTTGTCTGGAACACTGGAAAAATGACCATTTTATTACCCAGGAAAAGGTCTTTCCTGTGGGACCTGTTCTCAGTGTCTTCATCCTGGTTGCAGCCTATAAATTAAAAGTTATATCCCACTCAGCGTGTAAAAACAACTGACGTTCAGTCATTCGGACCCATTATCTCACAGCAGCTGCATAAGAACAAAAATAATGTCATTTAGTCAAAAGAATAGAGAAAAGAAAAGAGGATTTATTATAGAAAGAGATTTGGGGTTTGGGACAGGTCCAGAAGTACTCAATGGGCCTGATCCAGCGCTGCTATCCCCGCCTCCCAGTAGTAAAACGGGCGCCCAGCCGACCATCGTAAAAAAAATACGCCCAGCGAGCGAAAAATACGCTAACGATACGCCCGCTATTCGCTCATGACGCTCGGGCGACCGGAGGCTGTCATACTGGGCATGCGCATTGCGAATTTTTTGCCGAAAATTCGCATACGCTCGTCGTACGCTCGCTTGCGAGCGTTGCTCTGGATCAGGCCCAATGTGCCCATTTTCCGCACCGTACGCGCATATACCGGACACATTATGTTACTGCACAAGTGTGGTCAACAGGAACGTTAAACTTTAACGGCAGGTTGGGAAAACCCACAGTGCATAAGTGCATAGAGTGTGTAAGTATGGTCTGTGGGGGGAGGTATGGTAATCATACCTGTGGAACTGGTGCATAAAGCTTAAGGTAGAGTGCAGGGTACAGAAGTGCTGTACATGCGAGTGGAGAACAATTCCTCTGTGGACATCTCGCATATGTAGCTGCATCGGAATTGTGGATTTTATTATACTTATTCAGGAAACAAGCGTCACCCGGTTATGACTTAAGCTGCACACACTGGGATATTTTGTAATGACCTGACATCGTTACTGTAATTAATCACGATTCCACGCTGGATAATTCAGTACTTCATTAGCACACACTGAAGAGAGAAACAGTCATGAGGCATCAGTGATCTTGTATAGGAGCTCCCAAAAATCAAATCCTTTGATGTTATAGTTTCAGCTGATTCTGCAGCATTGTGGGACAGTGCACACTGGTAAGATGTCAGAGCTATCTGCTGATTATCATGGGATCTGCACTACAAGCATTAGACGAGGCTCTCCAGTGTGTACCCAGCATTCGTGCAGATAGAGGTTCCTTGCGTGGAAAACAGTGCCTGAAATACAGAACACGGCCAGAAGATGGCAGACTCTTCTTCTGTGCTATAATTCTGTTGTTCTGTTCCGTGGAGGAGAGGAGACACCGTGACCATGGCAACACTAACCAGTATGTAGGGCCTGGGTGACTGCCTGGCCAAACCTACCTCTGATAAAGGGCCATTCGGAAAGAGAGAATTATCACGGGTAATATTATTGACTCATTTATTTCTACACTTATTGGTTTAAAAGTGAACTTATACATCTGTAATGGGGTAAGACAGTGAATTCACGACTTGGCGAGCATACACAGATGTTATGCCACTTAACTCAGAGCGTAGGGCCAGGCACGTAGCTTCAGTGTAACTACGTACCAAGGGGCGGGCCAGCTATGCGACACCCGTAATTACGCTTCGGAGGCGGGGTGAGGCATTTAAATCGTACAGTACTGCCGTGCTTAGGTGCGTAAGTACGTGCAGCCATTATGGCCAACAGGAGTTATGCTTGGAAGTTAAGGTAGGGTTTGGAAAGCGTGACACGGCTAAACTACGTACGGCCGAGGGGAGTGCATAGTAAATACCCTACCCTAGGAAACGTAATGGAAGCATAGTTTAGGATCTGGCCCATTTTGGCAGGGCGATAACATCTGTTTTCCTATTTTTTAAATGTAATTAGTGAATAGGCCACTAAGGAGACACAGTCATATATCATGCACTGGCTGATGGACGCCTGCTCGACAACGCTGGAACAGAGATGCTGGATTGTCTCTCACGCTTGCTTGATAGTTCGATGCTCAATGAGGACACCTGCTGGACACTTTCAGTCTCAGAACACTAGGGTTGGTATAATAATGTAGACTTTGGTGTTGTCAGTAAATTAACCCTATCAAGTACATTTTTATAGACATTCATACGCTGTCGACCTCAACTTGTTGAATGTAAGAATGTTGTAAAAATGACTTGGATACCACAACCCCCTGTTATATCACACTACTCGTCTACCACTGACATGGCGATTCCAAACTCAGCATTGTCAACCATTGGATGTATACAGGGTAATACATAAATCACCTCTCTGCTTCCCTAGTATCAGCCAATCAGGAAAGGGCTGTGTTTATTTTAAATCTCAGGGTACATCAGTAAAAATAAAACTCTCAAAGTGACACAATGTCATTTATTCAGTGTTTTAGGCACTGTAATAATATTATCACTCAATACGAGTGGGTAGATTAATTTGAAGACACAGATCCATCAATAAAAACTGCATTCAAGTTTATTAGCTATCATCCATGATAGATGACATCTGTTATTTGGACAGTGGCCTTGTATTGGGTTGTACTTAGGTTACAGTCAGTGCTCTAGTACATGGAGCTATCAAACTGTTTTCATTGTAAAACTATTAAATCCAATGTTAACCAGGATTTTTACAATGAGGCTTAAACTGCGAGACCCCAAGTGCTAAAGTTGGACAATGATCAACACAACACAAAGCCGAAATGTAAATCTGCAGTTTAAGGACTTAAAAAAAATAGAGGGTAAATAAGTCAATTTATTATGTTTATCCTATGGTCTGTTAGAATGTTTTGTGTGGAGCAATAAATGAAACATAACATTCTGTGACCAAATGTGGAAAAGGCAAATTTTCTGCTTAAATGTCATTCTCTAATAAATACCTTCTTTTTGAAGATACTTTATGACATTATTTACAGTAAATGGATGGTTGTACAGTTTTATGGTCTATTTTCTTTTTATAGGACAAGGGAACCCTCTAGTGGAAAAATACAAAAATACACATTCGGCTTTACATTAAATGGTCATTTCATGAAGACCTAACTGGAACTGAAAAGCAGCCAATGTATAAAAAGAACACCAGATCACATGAATGTAGGCAGCGGACTCAGTCATTGACAGATGAGTCCTTTTATTATGTCGGTTTGCCCTAGCACTTGCAAAGTGCACAATGCCCAGTAAATGAGTCTTTAATATAGTATTAGAAGCTGGATTGAATCTGAAGCCAGAGGAGAAACAGTGTATGCCCACATCCCATAACAAAAACATATTGGGCTAATAATGGCGCTACAGCCTTTTGCTGTTATCTGAGTAAGAACAGAAAGGGCCTTAAAACTATGTACACACTGAAAGCAACATCTTAACAAGACTATATTAATACCCGTCCTGCATCACAATGTACACACAACACGCTATTTGCCAGTTGATCTGTTTGAAAGTGTTCCTATAACCCTCTGCTGCAACAATATGCATGGCCACAAAGGCGGCTCAAAAGCAGTCTCCAATTTTAAAATTAATTTCACAAAGTCAGTCGTCCTAAATATTAACACTCCCTCTGCAGTAGTTGACTCTTTAAAAAAACTCACTACCATTTTCCTAGCACACGTCACATCTCAAATATTTAGGGATTATAATAAACAGGGACCAATCCCTCCTGTTCAACAATAATTTTATCCCCCTGACGGCCAAAATCAAGACAGAACTCTGTAACTGGTCCCAACAACACCTCTCCTGGATCGGTAGGGTGAATGGGCTGGATCCAGACCTTGTTAAGTGCATGAACTTAGTTACTCTAGGGCTAAATCATGTTGATTGCAGGGGAGTCATATTTCATCTGTTGCAAACAGTATTAGATTTGAGAGTTGATGTTTCCTATCCCAAGTCTAAATATCAGTGTGATAGTAAAGCTGGTCAGTATCTGTGTGCAGTAAGCAATTCAAAGAAATATCCCTGCATGCAAAGAATACAATTAACTTGGCTCCCCCTGAAATCAACATGG